>JBCFXI010001055.1:0-79851 GCA_038496175.1 Ampulex compressa
TATATGTATATATCTGTGTGTGTATATGTATACGTATGTATGTATATATGTATAGGTATATGTATATGTATATATATATATAGAGCGCGGAATACTCCAGGAGCTCATGATCATCTTAAGGTAGGGCTCATTCGTCGGCCTTCGATCGCTTAGAACGACGGAAATATTCTGGGCGCATCGAATGGATTTCTCTGAATGGGATCGAACGAGGGACTCGAGACATTGCAAAGGCACAATAATGCGTCCTCGTGGTCGGAAAATTAACCGTCCGAGAGCCGTAAAGATCGGATCGAGAAAATCCAGACATGATCCACACGGCACTTATTCAACACTACAACTATCAGCCACTGTCTGGACATAATTAGAACACCACATACGTCTTTAAAAAAAAGGGGAGAGTAAAAGGAAATTTGAGCAAATCAAAATGATGATCTAAATACTGCATAAGAATCGTGGAAAATCTCGAAAAATACATCGTTATAAAGCACTACGATTTTTTAAAGAAACGACTAACCAGTCATTTTGATCGCTTTGGTAGTTCTAGTGTGAATTCTATCAATTACCGCGCATTATTACGTTTCTTATATCCTCGTAATAATCGTTGTATATTATAATGAAAAAATAATACACCTGCGAATCGCAATATCGCTTGAAGTTTGCATCGATTTGCCTACGAGCAAACGCCACCAGTGGAAACGTGCATCGACAAAAACGTCCGGTTATCGTCGACTTCACGACCTGACATGCCGGTAGCTTCGCGCACCGAAGAAAAGAAGCGCGGTCCCAGCGCTCGACACTCAAACGGTTAAAATTGGCCAGCGACACGGCTGATTTGTAAATCTCGGCGATTGCTTTGTAAATTACCTCGATTCTCGATAAGCAAATCTGATGTAAACTGGCCCGATAAGATCCGCCCCAGGGGCTACATTGGCCCGTTCGATAGAGGCCGGGACTCCAATTGCGGAGATTCGAAGTTCGAATATCGACTCTCGCCCCCTGGAATTTTCCACGGCGCTAATTGTGGATTACTAAAATAATCGAAACGGTGGAGCCCGCCGCGCAGCGCGTGAAATTATGTAACTGAACATAATTTGCTCTTGTTACGCGACAAAGTACCGCCGTACCACAGTGGGTAATACACTGTCCCCTATTTTAATCGAAACACGATTAAACCGGTTTCCTATGCACTAACGCAAGCGAAAAAAGAAGAACCTTTGAACCGCAGCTTTATTGCTAAATGACTTGTGTGAATCGCCCGGAATTAAACAAAGGAGCGATGTACATTTTTTTAACGAAATATTCGCAGAGGCCATTCTGGCCTTTATTCGAGTGAAATTTGAATTACGCCCGGACGTTCCATCCGTTAATGTACGTTGGACATTCGCCTTAAAACATAAACTGGGAGGCAAATGACCTAAATGCTCTACCCGTAAAATTAAATAAAGTGGCAGAATCTATTTCCATCCTAGAATAAAGTGCTGTTATCGTGCCGCAGAGGAAATAGAGTTTCTTATTTTAATTAAACGAGAATGTTCACTCCGATAAAGGTACGGGGAGGGGGTGGGGGAAGAATTTCAAGCTACAAATTCCAAACGAAAAAGGGGGGGCCTGAATCGGCCATCCATAAGATCGTCTAAAAGAACTGAAATACATTTTTACCATACCACGAAATACCGTTATGTCCGCACAAAGGGAACGCAGTTCCTATTTCAGTTGAATTGGAGTATTCCTACTGATAGCGTACATTGGAAAACTACTTTAAACTGTAAATTCTAATTCAAATGCCGCGAATGGCCCATAGATGAGATTAAACAAAGAACAAAGTCTATCCCTATGGCGGAACAAAGTGCTATTAAGCTAGCTCAGAGGAAAGGCGGGTACTTGTTTTAATTGAATCGGGATTGAACTGAAATTTTTCACGTCGTAATCTACATTGGAAACTCGCCTGAAAACCATAAAGTCGAGGCCAAATGACGCGAGCGGCCGACTCGCGGAATTAAATGATCAGAAAAAGATACTCCTGCCGACACGGCGACCTGCACCTGGCAAAAACATTTTATTCCAACCGATTTCTCTCTCAAACGTTTCATTAAATCGTTCGTATTAATAACTTTCACATTAATTACTTTATATACAATTACGGTAATATGTCACCGCGAAAAACCGAAATTAAAGAGTGCCAATATTCTCCGGCGAACGTCGAGGCGTGTCAAATGTGTCCGGGAAAAACCGTATTCTCCCATTTTGACGCGTATCGCGCATTAAAAAATTGCATTTTCGTCTTAACGCGATAAAAATATTTTCATCCGGCATTCGCCATCGCTGCACGCCGAATGTCGGCATTTGCTGGGGTGTGAAATAATGATATTTAGCAAATATTCCGTGCACACCCCGAGCGACTGTATAAATCCCCGACATTCACCGGGGAATATCAAGGTTTATTACATATCGGCTCTTTCGCGGTAATATATACGCGGGGATGAAACATATCGCCATAAAGGATCCTTTCTTCTCCTCGATAACCGCTCTCCAACAATGCCACGTACTCGCACTATTTTATTTCGATCCAATTAGAAGCGAAGCAAAATACGTTTGAAAAACCCATAATCTTAATCCGACAGGCTCGTATGGATCCAACAGTACCACGTATTCCCACTATTTTATTTCGATCCAATTAGAAGCGAAACAAAATACTATATACATCGACACTCCTAGCCTCCTTGCTCGTGATAGGTATCAGCCAATCGTGGATTCTAGTGGTCTTAACGAGCATTCCGATTCTCACGCTTAATAATTCTACATTCTTCCCAGTTACCAATTTTTCCCATCTTTTCCACACCTTCTTCACATTCCCTCTTTCCAAGATCACTCGATTCTCAAACATAATAAACCCTAATTACTCCCGAGCAATTCGTCCTATCGATAAGAAAATTCTAACTCCAACAAACCGACTCGAGAATCTCGAATCATTAAACGTCAAAATCAGAACCCAAGAGCACCGAAGTCCACGATTATCTCGATCCAAAAATCGTTTCGAAAGCCCATAAACTCGAGCAATCGTCGAAACCAATGGAAAACCGGCGCATCCTTGCGACGCGACAAAGCAGCATTATATTAGGATAAATGGTACCTCGTTTCTTATTTTAATTGAATTCCCCGTTTAAATTAGTGGCCCCATTCGCGGTTTTAATGTCAGCATGCATATTCCGGCGAAGCGATGGACAACCGAAAGCATTAACCGAGCAATTCCGAGGGAGTGCATCGGGGCTGGCGTGTGCTCGGGCAACAGGCCGGATGTTTAATTGGGCGTACGGTCGTGCCAACCCGAACGCGAATGTCTCTCATAATCCGGTGTAGCAATTAACGCTATTAGAGTTATCGAGCACGCACAAGTGCCGGCACGCAAAGGAGGCAGCGCACGCAGATACGGAACCATTCAGGACGCGATAATTCTAACGTGTTCGTTAACTCGCTCGTAATTAATCAGCTGGCGCAGATAAGGCCGCTGTGTGCTGGCGGGCCGGCGGAGAGACGCGGATGGAGGCGGACGTCCTTCGACGGAAGAAGGAGGAGAGCAGCGATTTTATCGGCGCACTTTCGTCATACTTCCGAACCGCGAGTGGAATTTCTGATCGGGCAATGCTTGCTCCTGCAGAAGCGGCGTTCGAGCGATTATTTTATTCTCCGTCTGGTGTTATGGTAGTTGGGGATTTGGTCGAGTAGTTTTGCGTGGGATAATAATGATCTTTTTTTTTTTTCTGAAAGGAAACACATCTTTTTGGCTGGAGTCCTGGTGGAAGTTTTTTTAACACCATTTTTCTTAACAATGTTTAATTTATCAGCAGGATCCTTAAAATTTTCGAAAATTAATTTAATTTGATATCGTGGTTTGGTAATCGTTTTTAATAATTAGACTGCATACTAGTGGGAAAAAAAGTAAGATTATTGTTATCTCTTGTAAAAATTCCAGCTCGATAAGGCCTGATGGAGACTGTGAAAGTTGTGTAAGACCAAGAATGACAACTTGTTTTTAAAATTATTATAGTTATCTAAATTGGGTTACGAATACATACGTCTATAGGAATTTGTGGTTCTCCTAAATACCTTGGTAACTGGGTTGGTTAATGGTGCTGAACTCTTGTTACGCGATGTGGCACATATTATTTTCCCGGACAATGCCGCGGGAAAGAAAATTGAGATGGTGTTCCTTGATTTGGAAACATTTTGGACACTCCTGGCCATTTACTCTCGCGGCATTAGCTCGGTATTATACTTGCATAGAGGAATCTGTGGAGTATCTTTAAAGCTGGATGATATTGCGTAAAGTGGAATTTGGTTTCTAGAAAGCTCTACGTATATCTGTTTGGTTAAAATTACGCCGCAAAGTGAGCCTGATCGTGCACTTTGTGCGAACGTGCATCACTCATGGGTACCGAATACTCGCTTCGTTTGATGCGAATATACTCGTGTTAAAGACGTAAGCCCTTCGAACATTCTATATAGTCTGTGGACTTGAAATTCCACGTCTCAATGAAACGTTGGCAGATGCGACAGATTCAAAATACTATCAAAATTATGACACGGTCAAAAGGGTAGATTTAAAACCAGCAATTGCCATGCTATTGCCAAAAGCTAAGACGCCCTGTGCAGAATGTATGATAATATTCTTGAGGCAAGGGCTACTTGGCAATATTGCTAATTTTATACAGATTTCTGTGCCTTTCTAATGCGAATGGAAATGTTTGTACAGAAATGCGTCTGACGAAAGACACGTGTAATTAATATTATACTTAACTGTCATTTTATTTCCGACAATTAGTATAAACAAATACAAATGTAACTTTTTATTGACAAAATAAAGTAAGCAGCCTGGCAATGGTCTAAGAATATTGTGAGTGAGCTATAAAAATTCACCTGAATATACACTAAAATGTATATTAATTTTAACCAGAGAAGATCATGAAATTAGAAAAAATTGGCGACCAACAATACTTATCTTTACACACATTACTTAGGCTTTAAAAAATTTGTCGAAATCAATATTTAAATCACGTGCAGCATTTGCTCGTTATTCCTCGCAACTTTAAATATATATATATATATTCGATTGCGAGAAATAACGATTGCCCAGGTCTCACCACGAGGAGGCGATTAATTCCCTCCAGTCCAAATTATTATTTTTCAGTAAGAAAATTAAAATTTGAAAAAAAACACAATTTAGAGATACTTGATTAGTAAAAGCAGATTACACGGATAATGCCAATCGCATAACTGGGCTGGAAAGTATTAAGAGACCCTCTATCCAACGAACCGAATTAGCACCGGCTTCGTTCGAGAATCGATCGTACATTTACGCAGGAAAGAAAAAGCGCAATCGTATTTTAAATTTTATACCCGCACATCAACGATATCTCGCTTCCTGCCCACATATCTTCCCAAAGCGATAAAAGTTTCAACCCTCTATACTTATACGATACGACATCCATCCCGGGGTAACTTACAACCGCCAATACCACGTATATTGCACCGCGACGTTGCATAAATGGCAGCCCCGGCCGTAGTCAGTCAAGGGAAATATGATTTACGGAATTCAAATAATTCCCCGCTGATCGATAGGCCAGTAAAACTGATTTACGATTGCGAAGGGGTAAAACGGCGAGGTGTCCATACGTGGGATGGCCGTAAGTACACGCGACGTCGCAATATTTCACGCGGGCCGGGCTATCGCGCTCCTCGTTGGAAGAAGAATTAGAGGAAACGGCGAAAGTTTCTCCGTCCTTCCTGCTCCGTCCCCGTTTCTGTCCTGACGACGAAAATTTACGTTTCCAGCGCTTCCCGAAAGAGGACCGGAGATCACGGGCCTGTCCTCGCACTATGCCGTCGGCGAGAACGTGACCGCCAACTGCACCGCCTGGCCCTCCGTGCCTAAGGCCAATCTCCGCTGGACCATCAACGGAGAACCGGTAAGAGATACGCTATATTTATTCCGCCAAAATCTTCGCGGACGATCTTACGGATAATAAAGCCGGCGAGGATGTGTCCCGAAAGCTGGAGGTTTGCTTTTATGGGGAGTAACTTCTGAACTGGCCGCTCGCTAGGTTTTCGATACCATCCTTGCGGAAGGATACTCGAGATAGGGGTCGAGGCTCGTATGACGTGGTTAATGTGTTCCGTGGAAATCGTGTTAAAGAGAGTGTAGTAATAACGGAAATTTTTATATTGAGTCAAAAACGTGTTGAAGGAATTTAGAAGATATAAAAAAGAGTGGTTCGCGTTTTATGTTGTGATCGTGGAAGTTGTTCGCTCATGCGCACGACTAATTGGTCACTGTCGTGGATGAGTAAGCAGACTTTTATTACTAAGGTATAAAGGATCGTTTAATATAGATTATCCAACAAATCTGGACTATTTAAAAATCTTGTTTAAAAATCTAAAAAAAAATTATTAACGACACGATTGATCGTATTCATACATTTTTTTATTTTATTATTTATATTCTCAATAACTTTTTAGATAATTCATTTAATTGTTAAGTTAAATTGACGCACCTGATAAGCACCTCCCGCAAGTAATCGTATTTTTCTCCAGTCAGTATCATCGGTATCGCATCAGTATCATATTACCCTTCAAATCCCCGCCAACCAACCCACATTCCTGTTACACGAGCGCCCCCCTAGTTCATTAATCCGCTATATGAACACCATATTCTATAACTACCACGTTACAAGTGGATTAACCGTACTCCGCGGTCCACCTTGAATTACAAATGACACACTACTTGATCTTAACAATTAGCGGTGAAAAGCGAGGGCAGAGGCGACACGCTGAAACGTTCGAGCCGTGGATGAGCGGTGTACACACTCCAGGCCTCGAAACGGTAACGCGTAGGTCTACGTGGAATTCCAGGCATTACGGGGGCCTAAATAATTACACGCAGGTTTCTGTGCAGCCCTTTGAGATGTTGGTACAATCACATATCGCTGCTGGAGTAGGCACTCAATATCCTAACCCGAAATCCCCCTGCTGGGTCGCTCACACCCTTCCGCCCGACGCGAGCGTAGGCGAACAGATTCGCAGCCTCGCTTATTTATGGGCACGAAGGTAAACAATTTCGGGAGCCGTCGGCGTCTTGCATGATAACGCGCACCAGAAGATGGCTATACATATTCGATGTACCGGGGAAGTGGCAATAATCTCAGACCGGGGCGTTGTAAGAGAACCATTTTCCCCCGGAATATTATATCGGTGTTATTAAAGTTACATGACCAGTTTCCAGGAGTATCCGCCTGGGACCGCGGCCGTTGACCCATCGCGCACGACTCGCGAGATTCTCATCTTTGAACTTTCTTATTGTGCACCACCGTGCAATCGCGATCGCCGATGTAACGAGAATATCGTACAACTTACCGCGAGAGTACTTTGAGATAGGACCGCGCGAAAGGGCGATAAAGTTCGCGATGGAATCGAACGCTAGCCACCCTTCGGGTATATTTAGATGTATCGAATGTCTCTGAAAGAGAAGAGAGGAGAAATGTCGATAAGTTATTGTAGTGATCCATAAGATAGGATGAAATCATGGTTAATCTCTAAGAAAAAGCACGTTCCAAGAGACGACCAATTTTTTAAAGATGGCTTTCCAAGATGACCTGCTATTTTGTCTGATTCGATTATTCTATCGTTCACACGTTGAGATCATAGGTTTTTCTCAGGGCGTCATGAGAGTATTTTTATTATTCTAAACATATAACATCAACATAATAAGAAATATGGTTATACAACATCACAGGCTTATCAGTAGAGCGCCTTTCGTGTTGGTGTTCCCGAATGGCCGCCGTGGCATTTATCCTGTTAAATACGGCAAGCAAGTTCCCAAACTGCACACGATAAAATACAACGCTGTAAATACGTACAACACCAAAACATAACGTAAATTAAATGATTTGTAAATATTTGAATTCACAAAGGTAACCAAACTTTAATCACAATTCTAATGCGCAAAAGTAATCCCGATATCAAAATGTATAATCTATCGTTGCAAATACTGCACTCCTGCATACAAGTGTAGGAGACGATTCGATATCATCGATTCCTCACGGGGTACTTAGCGCACGATCCATTCGAGGATTAAGCATCCTCTCCGCTCTTGTTTACAGCCGCCATTCCGTCCGCCCTGTTCAAAGCTCGATGGAAGAATGCCGGGCGCAGGCCGGTGAAATTCTTTAAGCGCTCCCAAGGCATGCTTATATTTCGTTGAAATCGTTCCCCGGGAGGAGAAATTTTATTTCGGATAAATCGATCGTTTCCGCGTACAAAGATCCTCCGCCCTCGATGGAACTCTCGTCGGGGAAAAATCTCGTTTGCCTCCATCGCGCAAAGGACCAGTACCCTGGGCCAATCTCGTCCTACGTAGCATCGATGCAAAATCGGTAAAGTGCATTTGCTGCCTCCTTCTCTGCCGCCCGCATAAAAGGCCCCGGCTACTTAACCCTCAAAGACCTTATCGGACGTGGGTATATCGAACTTCCTCGAAATTTTTACTCTATTTATCTTTTCGCCTATCGCGCCTCTCCCCCTTCTTCCCGGCCGCAAAGTACTTACCCGGAGCGCCCTGAGTACCGCGAGGATGAGGATGAGGAAATTCGAGGGAGTTACTTTTCGCTGTTCCGCCGCCTTTGCGAAAAACGCCGCTCCCTGAATTCTCACGTGTCCCCCCAATGCCTTTCGAAGTCACTTACCGCGGCGCGGTTCTTTGCGACGGCCCGTTGACGACCGGCGATTCGGTTCCAGGGACGTGACGAGTGAGGGCCGAAAGTGGTGAGCCTTTGAAAGGTAAACCACTGCCAAGAACACGCGTGTGTACAGCGTGGAATAATAGTGAAGGCCTGGAGCATAAAATTATATCGATACGAGTTTGTCTGTGCATAAATGGTATACTAGGTGCACTTGCTTTAATTCTTTAATGTCTATCGTTAAAGAAGGCATGTGGGATCTACTTGTGAATATCTATGTGCGTCTAGGGGTGTGCGCGTGTATATCTTCCAATTTGTAAGCAGCCGCCCTATAGAGACGGGGTCCAAAGAAAATCCCGGAGTTCTTGCGAGGGGATCGCGAGGATGCCTGGAAAAATCAGAACACGTCGAATTGCATCTGGCGCTCTCGTGGCGCGGCAAAGGCGAGGAAAGGCAAATCGATGCGATGTCGATTAGACTTCTTTCCGCGGAAGTACGTGCGGAGAGATAAAACGATGTACGGCTAAGCCGTAGACCGTCAGACAACGTTTTTCCCCCGTACAACTCGAATACGCGTTTTTCCAATCCTCGCCGGCTCCTGCACGCGCGGAGGTTCGACGGAAAATGGGATTTTAATGCGAGCGCAGATTCGTACGCATCGAACTTTTCTCGTTGCGCGACAGCGGCGCGATTAGAGGCAAGGATTATGCGGCCCTTTTTTCTCCCTCCCCGCCCCCACCCCCTCGTCTTTCCATCCCCGAAATCGTGAAAACTCGCTGGCGTTTTCTCATAACTTTTGCGCTTAGCTTGCCAGAATCTATCGGAGCATCGGTCTGACGCAAAGTTTGGCCCGGATCCGCTCATGCTCAGCGTACCGAAAAGGGCCGAATTTTCTAAAAACATTTTTCAAACACCGCGAATCCTGGTTATTGCCAATAAGAGCACGAGATCGGAGCGAGGAATTGCCGGCGGTGAGTTTCGCCCGATGAATCCCGGTTAATGATCTGGTTGGGCAATTTCTCGGGCGGAAATCAACGGAGTATCCGTAAGTTAGAGGATGAACGATAGAATAGCCGCCACGGTAATCTATAGTACTTTCGCAGAGAGAGAAAGAGAGAGAGAGAGAGAGAGGGGGAAATGATAAACGATATATTTGTTTGACCTTTCTCTACGAACGAGATGATTAAGCCTCCGTGAAGTTCAGTAGATTGATATAATAAGCACTTTCTCGCTCAAGCCACTCGAGCGTACGATTTTCTTTAAGGCCCACGTAAACTTCATTTTTGATTACAACTTTAATATTACAACAGCAACACTGGTGGCGGAAAGAACATCTTTAAGAACCTCACACGTCAAAGGAGGATTAAGGAGAATCCGCGAGGAAAATGCCCTTTAAGAGCGCTTCGAGGGAATCATTGAATATAAACGAAGCAAGAAGGAAAGGAGTTTACGGATATATACACACACACACACATACATACACACATAATAAGCACAATATAATACTTTTTCTCAGTACATCCCAACCGAGGTTCATAGCCCCACTAATATAAAACGGCCTCCTTCGAATATCAACTTCTGCACGAACGCAAAGCAACCTGGGCCTCGGCGAACCATCTCAACGATTCCGAGGAAATTCAATATACTTATTCCACGATCCAACTTCCTCCTCCGCGAGGAATCATCCGATATTTCTCGAAGCAGCTGTACGCCTCGAGGATCTCGCAGGGAGGGGCTAGCGAGAATTTCGGATCTCCCCGATCGTCGAAGTTTCGAGGAAGTGGAGGGAGCCCCGATACGTCCGGCTCGATCCGTATTAAAAGGGAAGGTCGTCGAGGAATACTCCGCCGAGGATACTTGCGCCAGGGCTCCGTGGCGAGGAAGAAAAGGAAATTCGTCTGTTGTACCCAAGGGCCTTCCTCTACGAGCGCCCATAACGAAAAGGGGGGGAAAGAGCGTCGCTCATCCACGGCCCTCTATCCGATTTCTTCCTCGAGGAGGGGCATCCTCCTCCATCGTCTTTTCCAGGGCGAGAAATAAGGTTCCTTTGTGGCCGTTCGCGGAAGGAGCTTCCCGTGTCTCCATTTCTCCCTTTCAGGCGGAGCGCCCGTATATCCCGCTGCCGGCCCCGCCAAGGTATGCGCCGTGGCCATTAAACCTACGCATCCAGGCCGTCTCACGAACATAAATCGTCGCGCAAACTACGCACTGCGTGCGATAGGCTCGCAATAGACGCGCGTTAACCAACGCGACGTCTACTAACGGCCCGGCCCCGCAATTCCCCGCTACGGATTATGGACTAATTAGATTAACGGTATTAATGCTGATAGAATCCCGGGCCGCGCTCATTAGATTCACTCTACGTCGTACGCGCGCCACTGTCTATAACGTTAACTCGCCTAATGGCTGATCGGCCCTGCGCCTCAGCCAACGTGAGATTCGGGCCTGTCCTCGCGGGGAATATACACGAGGCAGCCGGCGCGCAGGATTATCAGCCGTTCGAGGGATGTCTTTAAGATTCGTGAGGCCAGGGATGCTGTATATTATACATGGATGGTTATGAAGAAGAGATTCGTGGTTGTGTGATCGAGAGGAAGGTGTTGATATTGATGTTTCAAGAATTTGTATTTTTGTATATGAGTATAGAAGTATTGGTATTTTGGGATGTAAGATGAGACTTTTTTGAATTAGGAATTGGTGTTCGATGTATGCATCGAGGAGTAGTTCGCGGTCTTCTTGTTGAGAGGATCGCTGTATTTATGAATATTAGGGGAAACTAGTATTTTTGAATGTAAATAAGATTTACTTGCTTGACACAAGGATGGTCGATGAAAAAAGATATGTTTATAAATTACGTATTTATTATACTCCGAAATTGATATATCCGATTGTCAGTAAGATTTACGTAAATTAGGAACTGTTGTTGAACACGTTGACGGATAATCGAGAGAAAATTTGCATATATTCGATTGCGATTATTATATATATTAATGCACTCAAGGATTTCATCATGGATATAAGTTTGTTATTGTACCCGAGCAGCTGCTCGGCTCGATATCATGCGCTATGCATCAAGCTTCTTTTCTTCGGTTTCCACCCTTCATATATCCTCAAACCTATCAGCTTGAGCTATGGTGTCGTAGGGAATAGAGGTTCACAATCGTATCCTCCGGATCTGGGCTTTAAATCCCGGCCATCACCTCTGGATTTTACCATATCGTAACGTATGCTGTAGTTCCCCGCGGTTCTGTAACCCGGCACGAACCTTAGGCTCTCGAGGAACCGAGCGTAATGGTCTATGCCGGAGGATCAATAAATAAAAAGCACATAAACTTAGCTTGACGCACGATCCCCGACATCCTCGAGTGGGAGGGCCAAACTTCCAGGATATTTTTCTCCGTTAAATTGTACGCCTTCTATGGGAACAAGAACCAAAGGGACGATTAATCACGCGTTATCAGAAGACACGTCAGCACCTTTCATACATTTGAAATAAGGCAAAAACTTCGCTGGCGTATTGTACCAGCAGACGGTGCTATCACGCTCCCTTCTTATACGCGTACTTGGAAAGAGCTCCGTATTAAGAAGCGAGACATTGGGATTTAATAGAACGTATGCGTCAGCCGCCGTTGTACCTCTCCTTTTTCCCTTTCTTCCTATACATTGCATGCGCATATATATGCGCCCAAGTATATACGTGTACACACGCACGTGTTCCCGAGAATCTATCTCTTATCTCCATAGCCGCGATCCGACGCGATGTCGCGGCGCGAGAGCTTGAAAATGCAGGCTGCTCCTGAAAGGACGCCGGAAAATTCGCAGAAGTGCTCCGCGCGACGAGCCGAGTACGAGGGACCTTATAAACATGGATCCGCAGTGTTCACAGCCCTTTGGACACGTATATTTTTAATTACATCGCGAAACGTACGCGAGTCAACTTCGTGAATACTTGAAATGTCGATTTTTCCTTCGGACCTAAGCGGGCGAAAAATCAGATCTACACCGCGCATGCGCGGCTGTATTTTCCCTGCCATAATGCAAATTTACATTAAATCTGATTCCGGGCGAAAACGCACTTCGTTCGTCGTGCGGAAAAATACTTCACTCGCGTCTACCATCGGGGAGAGCGACTAAACGGCAATTCGGAGCGAAACGCGCGTAGTTTAATGCGCGAAATAATATTCCAGGGCGCACGAAAATGCGAGGAGGGTCGTTAGCGAAAAATACTCCATAATCGCGGGAATCGCCCCTCGAAATCAAAAGCTCGCTAATGTGTTAGCCATAAAGGCGAGGAAAACAGTTAATATCGATACAAATATCTCTGCGCCCGAGGAGCAAAGATGGTGTAACCCTCCCCCCTCTTCAGCCCCTATCACCTCCACGGCTCTAATGACTTTTCGCTTAATCTCTATACGTAAAGCGTAGCTTGGAATTTTTTTACACCCCTTTAGAGTCGCCCTCCACGATACTTTTAGCCGGAATGGCGCGTATACCGGGGCGGCTTTACCTTCCGCGGCTCCTGCTTTCACAATTATCCGCCATAAGCGAAGCCGGAAGACCGAAGTTTCGGCAATTTCGGAAGGCTTTAAAAGTTGGGCCGCGCGATTAAAATTTCAGGCGCAAAGAGGACGAGTCGCGGCGCGGCCTGGATGAAAATTGTTGAAAATGCAACAACCCAATTATGGCGTCGCGACGTGGGCTGCGGGATATCTCGATAAAGCGAATATCCGAAATGAATCGTGGGCTTGCGTGGGCCGATAAAAACAGGAAAAAAAAAAAAAAAGAAGAAAAAAAATGACGTTTTGACGTCGATCATATACGCGGCAGTTATATCGTTATGATCGGCTAATAAGATAAACGAGTCGTCCGGCCGCGCCGCCGATTGATGCGGGAAAATAGCCGTCCAATTAATTTGTGGCGTTTTACCCCCTCCCCCACCCCTCTTCACAACCACCACCCAGGGGACGGGATTAAAAATTCCAATGCCAATGGAAAGGGCGCGCGATCCGATGGTGAATCGTCGAAACAACCAAGTGTCCTCGTCGTCGTTTAACGCCTTGCACATTATCGGATACCGCTCGAAAATTGCAACGAGCCCCCCTGGCGGAAGTTTCGCGATGGTTATATCGAAGTTGGCACAAACGATCGGCCCTGGCCCAGGTATTAACCCTTTGCGGCTTGGCCTCCAACTTTTGCCCGGGGG
The DNA here is from genome assembly GCA_038496175.1 of Ampulex compressa. Lineage (NCBI taxonomy): Eukaryota > Metazoa > Arthropoda > Insecta > Hymenoptera > Ampulicidae > Ampulex > Ampulex compressa. Next base: position 13,933 of record JBCFXI010001055.1, read on the forward strand.
AGAGCACGCCTTCGCCTGGCGGCGGAACTTCATAGGCGATTCTTCTCGTCCGGCGGTAATTACAAATGTATTTAATTGCGATCTTGCCTGGGCGCCTGGCTTGGCCGGGCCCGTCAGCCAGGGAGATTATAACTTAACCGGCTATAAACCGGTCTAACTTATGGTTAACATTCCACGTACGTGCTCCATTTTATTTTCCTCTCGGGCGCACGGAAGTTTCCAGCTTAGGAGGCGATCCCATTAACGCCGCATCTCCGTCACGGCTTATTATCCGTGTCTGCCATTGTTTGTCTCCCGGGCGGTAATTGACGTGAATACGGAGAATGAACTGCCGTTGTGGGGTTGAAAGCCAAAAAGAAGGCGGATTACGGTGGATTAAAGCAAGGGGTTAACGCGGAGGAAGGCGAATGTAACGCTGCTCTCTTCTCGGTTCTACTTGGTGAACCGCGAAGGTGATATTAATCGTATAGCCGTTGGTAGGATTTCAATCGAGCTAAACGCCCAATGAATGGAAGATTTAAGGGGTGGGCGACAAGTTGGTAATACGGCGTGTATCGTGGAAAAAGGTAATTAAATCTCCGGCACTGGCAAGTAGTATGCGATTAATCGTGGAATTAAGTACCTACGCTATGCGCTTTCGATAGGAGCGAAATTCTCCTACTATTCGGCTCGAACTTAATTTCGCGCTCCACCAAGTTCAACCTAATTAGTCGTTCCCCATATCGTAAACTACTGGTATAATTAAAATGAAATTGAACAATGTGCAAGTGGAACGTTAGCTGTATAAAAAATGCATAATGCATCGTGCGCTGTGCGATATGAGCGATTCGATTCTCGATATTGTCGAATAGTACTACATTAATGATGATATAGTATTACGTGGTATGAATGTTAGACAATGCAATATTATTACATTAATTGTGATAATGTTAGACAATGAGCAGCAACTATGATGCATCGTGCACCACGCATAAAAGCAATGAAATCTGCAGCACCATCGAGTAGTGTCGGATTAATCGTGTTAACGTTACGCGCTTTCGATAGGAGCGAAATTCTCCTCATGTCCAGCTCGAACTTAATTTCGCGCTCCACCAAATTCAACCTGATTATTCGTTCCCCATATCGTAAACTACCGGCACGATTCAAATTAAATTAAACAATGTGCAAATGGAACGTTGCCCGTTTAAAAAATGTCTCCGTAAAAGTAATGAATCGTGTGCTGTAGATGTGAGCAATAAAATCCTCGATACTATAAAATAGTTTTGCGTTAATCACGTTAATATTAAACAATGAACGACGACTATAATACATCATGTGTCATACACAAAAGCAATCAAATCTACGCCACCATTGAGTAACGTCAAATTAATCGTGTTAAAACTAGAACTACAAAGCAGTCAAAATAACTGGTCAGCCGTTTTTTTAAAAAATCTTATCGTACTTTATAACGATATTTTTTTTGAGATTTTCCATGATTCTCATGCAGTATTTAGATCACCATTTTGATTCACTGAAATTTCCTTTTACTCTTACCTTTTTATTAAAGATGTACATGGCGTTCTAAATATCTCCAGAAAGTGGCTGGTAATTCTAATGTTAACCATAAAATTGAACCTGATTGTTCCTCTCCCATATCATAAATTACCAGTACAATTAAAGCCAAATTAAACAATCTGCAACTAGAATATCGTCCGTATAAAAAATGCATAATGCATCATGCACCATGCACAAAAGCAATTAAATCCACCCCACCAAGTAACGTCAAATTAATCGTGTTAAAGTAACGCGCTTTCGATAAGAACAAAATTCACATGTCCAGCTCCACCAAATCCAACCCATCCATCCATCCCCAATACATCCAACTCGTCCATCGCCACATCATCAGAGCCCTACCCGCCAGAACCCATCTTCCTCATCTTCCAACCGCTCGATTAACCAGCAGAAAAAGCCCTACCCGAAGAAGCGAGCCGTCGAGCAATCGTTCCAACGAGTCGCAACCGTGGCTGCGACATCGAAATCCGAAATCTCGGGGCGATCCAGCGCGACATCCTGCGTTATCTAAAAAGCCGGCTACGTGCTTTCCGGCGCGCCGATCCCATGGAAATCCTATGGAAATCCCATGGAAATCGCATGGAAATCTAGCGGGATCCGTATATTCGCGAACGATGCCGGGGAAATCTTAACATCGATGGGCAGGACGGGCTGGCGCGCACCAAAGGGGGAGAAGGGGGGGGGGGGGGAGGGGGAGGCGTAAATAGCGCATGGTAGCAGGAAGAGGTAGGATGAAATCGCGCCGATACGCCGTGGCGCCCGTAATTGCGATATCGGAAGCCATTCTTCGATGGTCGCGATTCCCAGCGACGAATAGTCCGCGGTGTAACGCTTCGAATACGTCGAGGGCCACGAGAATTCGCAGGCCGGCCCATAATTCAGGGTTGGGTACAAATCGTCGGCGTCGCATCGACCGTACGCCGGCAGGAGGTTTATTCGTGCCGATGGCGTATTGCCGCACCGATGGGACGCGCCTTAAATAGCCGATAAAACGAAATCAAGCACGACTGGCGCGGATTTATAGGCCTTAAACTCCACCCCCCTTATCTATCTCTCTCTCTCTCTCTCTCTCTCTCTTGGTCTATCCCTCGCCCCAGCTCGCCGCCTCTCTCCTTCTCTTCCTCAAAGGGGTCAGCTGCCGAGGCCGGGAAGCGCCCTTATCCTTCCGTCTCGCTGCCTACCATCGGAGATCCAATTACAGAGAAATCTCGACGGGGCGAGCCTTATTCGTGCGAACTTTTTAGCCCATCTGCCTTTCGACGGAGAAAGGGAAAGGACCTGTCTCGCGAGTGGAGCACGATGGCCGAGGAAATTGTCTCGTGTACATAAGCGACGGATATTCCGACTCGTGTCACGGAGGTGATTAACCAGGAGGACTTTGGGAAGGAACGAAGAGTTGGCTAGGAAATTCCGCGACGTACAATCGCGCGCTACTCATTTATCCGAGCGATTTTACGGATTGTTCCTGATCCAGTTAGCCGATAGCCCGAATTTTTTTTATGATTGCCTATATATGTGAAAATTATTAAACGTCTATTCGATCTTTTTCAGAGACTGATGGCGAATAGATTTAATATTTATGATGATGATATTCATATTGTTATGACCCGTTCGATGTAAGATCGATAATGAAAGTGATATTCTCGCTTACGAATTATAATGTTATATATCCAGATACATTAGATGCGCTACTTTGCTATCGTACTTTGCCTATAGATGTTTATCAGCGGTTAGTGGTTTTTTCAAAGTGGAATTCGTACGCTGCCCGAAAGATGGGAGAAAATAATGGCCGATAATAGACAATACTTTGATCGCTCATAAATCAATATAGCCAGTTTTTAAGATAAAGCCTCGAATATCGGAAAAAACCAGCGGAAGTAAAATTGCACGCCTAATATCAACCGTGGAAGTATGAGAATACGGTGGTGCGAATGAAGGAAAGGTGGAGCGCGCTTTCCTCCTTTCTCTTCGTTTCACGCAGGCATTATTCATGTTAGGTGCACAAAGTCGGAGCCGTCGTTATTTTCGCGCACCCTCGAATCTCCAAGAGGGCGACCCCACGTGGAAGGGGGATGAAATCGAGGGATGGAATTACGATACCCAGCGACGATCCTCTCGTATTTAAATAAAATAAAGTATATCCAGGAGGAATCGTGCTCGAGGTTTCGTCCTCGTTGCATCGCCTTTTATTCAGTCCCAGCACGTACGCTTCGTTCTTCTTTTTTTTTTCCCCCTTTTCGAAGGAACAGCAACCGCGCGCGCGGTGGCCAGACGTTAAATTTCGTCCGGCGGCGCGGCTCTCTTTTCGCCTTCCCTCGCCTCAGCCGGCCTCTAAATCAAAATTCAGCCGGTACATCTCACTGGGCATCGTACAAATGGCGCGTGTCGATGAATTATGCAGTGTGTCGTGTCCTCGCTATCGCCTCATCAAACATACACGCGTGTACGCCGAAAGTACACGCATCCTTCGGGGGGTGGAAACCGTATGAACGGCCGACAGACGGCGCGTTGATGCTAGTCTTGAAACTTTTAAGCCTCGTCCGTCCATTTCGCGGCCGTTTGAGCGACGATCGTGAAAGACGGCCGCTGTCGAAGAAAATGAATTACTGAAACGACCGTAATTCGTTGGACGGACCGTCGCTCCGATCCCTTTTAACCCGCGGCGACTTCAAAGTGTCCGCCTATCTACGCGTTTCGCGCAAAGTCAGCTTTCATTACCCTCTGGACTCGTGGATTATTGTCGATCAAACGTTCGAGGAATCTATCCTTTGTACTGAATTTTTGCCACTATTTCTCAGGACGTTCAACGGAGTAACGAAATGTGATTTACAAAGTATTAGCATATTCGACGGACTGATAAATATATCAGGTATGATATATCGTGATAATAAATACATCGTAATGCAAATATTGACAGCGTCCGAGGTATCTTTTGTCACTCTGTTGCTCACCTCGCGCATCGGATCGATGGTCCAGAAGAGATAGGAGTGGGTAATATATCGATGATATTATATATCGGCCAAAATCCTCGTATCGAGCGTACCTTTGCAATCTGAGAGGGCAACGGAGCGTGTCGTTGACCTTAACCCCTTCGCTCGGCCGAAACCGTAACAAAACGCGATCGTTGTAAACAGAGCCCGTCGCTGAGCAGTCGACGCTCACCCACGGAGTTCCCTACGACGTATGATTCCATTTTCCGTTTCATAAACTATGCAATGAAATTTACGTACGCAAGGAGCAACTTTCCGAGCACGAATTTACATACACTGCTGCTCCCTACACGGGCGTACATTTTTCGAGCGTACACACATGGCCCCTTCTTACGCGCGCATACATTTTTCCGAGCATGCAAGTTCTTCGTACATAAGCGCACATTCTTCGTACACGGGCATACATTTTTCACGCATGAGCGTATTCGTCCTTCGTACAGGGGCATACATTTTTCCAACACGACCGTATACATCCTTCGCACGGCTGTAGACATTCCTCGAGCGCGCATTTCGTACGCAACCGCACGCTTTTCTCGCATACTCATATGTACGCTCTTCGAGCAAGGAGAGTTAAAATGGAAAAGCGCGGTGCAGTGGATAGAGGCTCGGACTTCCACTCGGAAAAGCCGGGATCGAATGCCGTCCATCACCTTTGGTTTCTCCTATGCGACACGCATACCGTAGTTCTGGTAATCCGAAACCCACCTTACAGTAGGTCCTAATCCAAATAACCTTAGCAGTCGATGCCTGGAATAAGTTAAAAAAAGAACGGAACTAAAAATCGCAATACACGCCTCGATCCTCCAGCGTGTCCAAACCAAAGAAAAGAGCCTGCGTCCAAAAACAAACTGCAGCCTGATTAAACACCAGCTACCAGACCGCACGACCTTGGTAATGGGTCTCAAACATAAAATAAGGAAAAAAAGAACAGGAAGGGCTACACACTCGTTCGCGATGTCGACCACGGAAGCTCGATATACGTAAATAACAAGGGGCTTTTTTGTCCGCGCTCGCGTGAAGAGCCACTTGAGCGATGGGGGAGTTCCCAACAAAACAGCGACGCGCCGGGCCTCAAAGTCACACAGCTGGCCGAGGATGACAAGGAAAGAGAAACGGGGGAAACTCGCAATTCCTCCCAGGATAATCCAAGGGATTAAAGGTGGAAGAAACTGGGGGAAAAAGGGGGAGGGGGCTAGGAGGGAGGAGGAAGGATGAGAAAGGTGGCGGATATTCCTGCCGGCAGAAGACAAAGGAGGGCGGAAGACCGAGGGCGGGGGGGGAGGAAATAGAAAGGGGGATCGATAATGCGCGAAACTCGCACGGCTACCGCCCGGCCACTTAACTTTTGCCTCGTGAGAGGAGGTAAGAAACGCGGCCGGCGGGCCGATAATACGGAGGACGAGGGAACAGGGAGAGGCTCAAAAGGATATCTGCAGGGGCGATGGAGGCCTTCCATATCCGGCGAAATTAAATCTCCGGCCGCGCATGCGCGCTGGAGAGCGTTACGCGCGCCCGCTGAGGCGAGTAATCAGCGACGATGGAAGAAAGGTGTCTTCTCTTTGATTCGTACGTCTTCTCAGCCTGGAATGACGGCTCATATGTGTGTGTGTATATGTATACATGCGTGTATATATACGTTTAGATACTTGTGTGTGTGTGTGTACGTCTACCACTCTCAGGCCACGCCATTTGGCGGTGGTGAGAGAGGGAGCGAGATACGCGCAGCGGTGACGCGGAGGCAAACAGTCTCTGGAGGGCAAGAATCGCGGCAAAAATTGCCCGCCACGGCCCGTTGCCGGCGAAACGAAAGTGGCGTAAAGGAAGATTACATCGCTTATCGCCGAAAGATTCGAGTTCGTGAAACTTCCATTTTTCTCACCGCGAGCGCCACGCTTCGCGCTGCACCGCATTCAGCCCCCTCGCGGCCTGGCGTTTGATTGGATACGACGCGGAGCGCGCGAGTTCGTTTAATTCTACTCTCGAACATTTTTGAACGTCCCCTGCGCTCGCGGTTTTCTTGGCAGTTTCTTACTCTCGCTTCAACGCCTGTGTTATATTTCATTAGGTATTAAAGTTTCTTTAACAAATTTCTAATAGTAATGTTCGTGTATTGCAAGAGGATGTTTTTATAATAGTCTTATTGACTGTTATGACAAAATAACGTTATGAATCTTTAACATTAACAATTCATTTTGAACTTTGTAAATTGACGATCATACTACAGTGTGAGTGCAGGGTTAATAGTAAATTTACGATGATGCAGAGACAATTAGCCTCTTAAAGATCAAGATTATCGTAAAGCATTATTTTTGAAACCTAAGAAACGGTGATATTAAATCCATTTCTTCATCGATGTAGTTATACGCATTCTTCGATCGTGCAGGTATGTTAACATCGTTTTAACATACTTTTATCGGCATTTGATCCTGCCATATCATCTAAATCGCGCAGCATCCGCGATACCCGTCAACAAAATCGAGGAACAGCAGGAAGCCTGTCGAGGCAAGCGATTCGGGAATGATCGATGGAAAGTTGAGGCCTTCAATAATCGTTGGCCCCCGGGGTGCAGCTTTAACGTCTGTTCAATGACTTCGATAACCGCAAAGCAATAATACCAATTCGGTCTGGCCCAATCTGTTGATTCGATTGGCTACGTGGTTCGTTTCACGGCGAGTGGTTTGCGGTCAAACGCTTCGTTCGAAGGGCTCCACGGGCCTGAGCATCGAGTGCCGGGGTTATTAATTCTGCCACGGAGCGCATCTCGATGGTGGCCCCAGTGCATCGCTGTCAGAAAATTATTCTTCGACCCCGCAATAACGTAGCGATAGTTTTGCGGCAAAACAACCACAAAAGCTACTACCTCATACTAAACCCGCCGATAAAATCATATATAAGCTACCCTTAAACCCCTGCGATCCCCTTTAAGATTCCCCTCAGCCAACCTAAGACGCGTCTACACCCTTCAACTTGACATTCCCATTTCCAGTAATTAATTCCCCACTCGAGCCGCGTCGTTCACGCAAGATCGGTTATCGACGATCAGAAGTATTCGAGTTCAATGCTCGATCGGGAGTGCTTCTCACCCCCCCCCCCCGGATGTGTACCCACCGCCTTAGCCATCGTCTCCCCCAGTGTCTCGCCTCTCACGCAGCCCCGTCTGCCTCCTTTGTTGCAGGTGCCAGCCGAGAGCACGATCCAGCACCCGCCCCTGGCTCCGGTCAGTTCAGCAGGCACGCCAAACAGCCTGGGCCTGCGCCTCGAGGCCGATCCCCGTCACTTCGAGGGCGGCCGGGGCCTGGTTAGGATAAGGTGCATCGCCGAGGTCGGCTCAAGGATCTTCGAGGCCGAGAAGGAGATCCCGATGGCCTACCTGACCAATCAGAGGCTAAGCGCCGGCGACACTCGCGGCAGGGGCCACGCGATTGGCGGAGACCGGCTCGGCGCCATCTTGGTCCTCGTGCTGGCGCTCTACACGACGTGATCTGGGGCCGCGTGAACGAGCATCCCCCGCGACTGTCACGTGTCAGCGCGAGCACCCGTGCCGCGCGCAAGGTTCAGCCTCAGTCGTCCGATCCTTACGTGTAACGTTAATATAGCGGTTAACCCTGTCGCTGCGGCGGTCGTACGGTCGAGCCACTGCGGAGGAGGACACCAGCGGGCGTTGGTCGATCGGCGGCTTCTCTTCTCCGTCGTCCGCAACGAGGGGGTTAGGGGGAGGGGCGCGATCGAGCTTCGTCCGGGGTCCCGCCGCCGTCCGAGATCGGGACGGGCACGGAGCTGGATCGTGCCTCGATCCGACAGCCGAGGTTTTTGTCCCGGCGGCAGCGAGAGAGGAAGCGAGGGACACACCGGTTTCACGAGACACGGCGATCTTCTCTTTTCCCTGGATCCGGGCCGGCCGCCTCGCCAGCCCTGATCCTCGAGTCGAGTCGAGTCCGTTTGCCCGTCTACGCTGTGATACTAACGATAAGAGACTTATTGGGAACCCCGAGAGACCTGGCCCCCTTGCCTTACGCGGCCTGATTCCGAGCCGGCGTCGCGAAATTCCCAGGCGCGTCCTCGACGCCCCGAGCCTGAGATAACGCCTTGGCACGGCACGGATCCGCGATGCTTCTGCTTCCGACGTGGATCAATTTTGTTTCTCCGCGAGCGCGGCTAGCAGCGATCGAGGAAGCGGTCGTAGTAAGCGTTTGAAATAGCCCGCGCTCGTAATCATAGCGATAATATCGACCGTCACTGCCCTTATCTGATACAAGAAATATTTTCCTACGCCGGCGTGTACGCGCGCCGAAACTTGAAGCCGAGTTATCTCGGAGGCGGGAAGGTCGCGGGCCTGCATTTATCAGGGCCTCCCCTCAAATTCGAGGTGTCGAATGGGTCTGTTAATTTTGCGACACCGGTTTAGAACCAACCCCCGACGACAAGTCACGCCCGTGGCGCATATTATGGACCATACCTGAGAAATGAGTATGCTCGTGGCATTAATCGTGGTCCAGACGGGACGAACACGAACGTGACGCGTCGTTGTTACGTGCTACGAGTACGGCAGTTGATCGTTAGGTATTCTCTGATTTCTACGAGTTAACTCGTGCACGTCATTCGGCCGATTCGTGCTTTCTAATTGTCCCCTGCCGTGTATCGCTTCTTTTCCTTTTACCAAAGACCCTCGATGACATTACGGGAATGGAAGGCTCGTGTTAACGGCTCTTTGATAAATTAAAGGGAGGCAACGGCGTTGCCTCGGTGCTTCTATCGTCATATATTCGACTCTGGTGCACGCGATGATGAAAAAAAAAAAAGAAAAATGGTAAGGCAAGGGGTTGAACCGCGCGCGAATTCGCAGCGATGGTCGAGACACATCGTACGGTTAGCAGCGTAAAGTACGACTACGTACCGTACTCAATGTTTAGCTGTGTGGGACAAACAAAAATATTGGATAAAATCGCATTTAAAATATACAGCAGATTAAAAAAACAACCGTCGAGTATCTAAGAAACGATTCATGACGACGTGCCAAAAGAAAATCATAAGGTACGTTCTAATATAATTCGGGATACTAATTTCTTTCAAAGAAAAAAAACGCAAAAAAAAACAAAAAAAGCTACTCTACCAGATATTAATTCGACTAGTCCTCGTAAATACTCCGCCTACGCTTTTCCGCTCTTGGCGAACCTCTATACGCCCTTTCTTTTTTTCTTTCCAAATTTAATATCCTCGAAAGCTATATTTGCCTTACCCATTTAAATGCCGAGCACGGTAAATAGACGAACTCTCGTGCGGCCGGCCGTGTTGCCTCCAGCGCGGCGAAAGCCAACGACGAATTTCCTGGGCGAACATTCGGCGGCAGGCCGACGTGCGTGCGTGCGTGCGTGCCTGCGTGCGTGCGTAGGAGGGTTCAAAGTGTACTAGACGCAATTCCAAGGTCGCAGTTAGCGTGCAACCGACCGCTTATCTCGCGCTTGTTCCGTGGAATCTCATTAGGCCGGCACTCCCGGTTTCCATCCACCCTCGAGCTTCCCAGTAATCTTCGAAGCCGTTCTTGGCCCTTTCCTTATCATATTTAACTACCGATCCTTTTAACGAGTTTCTGCCGGTAGCCGGCTCCTTAAACTTTGCCCCCTCTGCTCGTGGCTTTCGGTCATCTCCTCATCGAACCTGTAATGGCATCGGGAATGGCAATTACCGGGGATTAGATATCGATTCCGGGCCCGTTGGAGATTCGATTAGGATCCCTGCCGCGTACTTTCGATCGGGCAAACACAGAATCGACGCGATCGAAGGTCGTAAGACACGAAGGCGCGCTCTTCTTCAACGCTGGAACTACCGAAGCGATCGAAAGGACTGGTCAGCCATTCTTTTTTTTTTTAATGTACGGCGCTTTATTAGAATGAATTTTCTGAGATTTTCTATGATTTTTATTATGGTATTTGGATCGTTATATTGATTTATATCAATTTTTTGTTGCTCTTCCTTTTTTCTTTTAAGGTGTTATAGATATGTCCAGTGGTGTTATAAATATTTTTTAAGGTGGTGTTATAAATATGTCTCGAAAGCGGTTGGTTGTTCTAGCGTTAAGAAGAAACTCGACCCTTGTTCGATAACTCTGAGTTTGCCTTACATAATCTTTTAGCTGCTACGCGCCGCTATGCTGACTTTCGCCTACGTCAGCTTTTTGAACGATCCATTATGGAGGCTTAGATATTCATCCTCGCGCCGAAAGTCGGGTAGGTTATACCTATATCATCCGTGGCAACGTCTTCGATTCGCATTCTTTCGTTATTTAGCTTCCTACGTTTATTTAGCAACTGTACGTCACGATATCACTGTTGATCATTATAGTACTCGTGCTCGTGATAGATTGTTATGGTCATTTCCATTTTCTTTTGTACACGAATTCTTATAGAAACATCTTTATTCGAATGCATATGTATACTGGAAAGTACGTAGATATCGTATGTACAGATTTTCGTGATAAGTGTCCATCAGAGTCTATATTCGAATTTTATTAAGGACTTCCACTAGCTCCCTAATAAACAAACCCCACTTCATTCGAACACTAAAAGATCATTTTTATCTTAAATACGACACATTACAAAACAATAAACAGTCCAAAATGCTACTCTTATCATTGAAAAAGATCACAAGTATCGCCATACAATCAGTCTAAAATTACAATTTGACCTAATAATACGAACGATGCAGAACATCAGACCCTTTCTATTCTCCTAATATGCAATAATTAATAAAATACATGTTCCATTATTCACACAAGTCTCATTTCTCACATTTGGGGGTCGATGTGAAAACCCCAGAAAAGACGAAAACTACATATAAACTCATGAGCCTCCACGGAAAAAGAAGCCCGGTACTTCGTAGCTAAAAGCCTCCCCAGTTTTTCTCCTCGTCCCATTTCCTCTCCACGTCGTTCCTGCCCTATCGCCGGGCATCGATCCGGGACGATTAATATTTGTCCCCTTGCGAAACGATTAATCCCACCTCGCGCGGCACGCACGCACTGGCCGGACCCTCGTCCATTCGCCTCGTACGTGGCCAGCGTCGTGGCGACGAGCGCAAGATTAACTGCCCGCCCGCGCGCACGTACGTAAGTCGCGCTCTATCCGGCTGGACAGCGCACGTGCGACCTACGCTCGCGAATCGATAGCCCGAATTCGTCGGCTCGCGACCGGCGGAATTGATAAGCGCGAAGGGAAGGGAAGAAAAAAGGACGGAGGCAAGGAGCGCGAAGGAGGAGGCGTCGCGAGAAGGAGAAGGGGTTGCACCGTGCCGAAATCGTCCCGCGGCTGGAAACCGGATGGATTTATCCAGGAGGCTCCCTGCGAAGCGCGGTGGTGAATTTCTTGATTCTGGATGGGCGGGATTGTTATACGAATACTTTCGAGGCTCTCGATGAAAGCTCAACGGTTGGGGATAATGAAATACGATTGGAGGTAATCAAATATGGAGATAATAAAGCACGATTTTGGAAATCATTCGCTTCCATATATCTACCGATGTGCGTATCTTTTACTTTATAATATATCGATTTCTGTATATTTTATTTATGGACGTTTTATGTTTTGAATATTTTCTTTCTGGATTTTCTTTTATATAAGACTGTCGGGGAGATCGAGGAGCATTACTTTAGTCCGTGCAGAATCGGAATTCCTCACCACTGTGCGGAGTAGCGCCGTCGGGGTCACGAAAACGTTTCGACGGGCCTCGTCGCTCTTCGTTGCCGACGACAAAGGCGTACGGTCAGGTAGATAAGGTATCTAAGGTAGAAATAAGGGGAGAAAAAGCAGCGCCGCTCTTGGATCTCGGAAGGAAAGCGCGGAGGGAAAATTGGCGATGGGCAATGGGCCGTCCGTAATGGGGAGGAAGACGCGGCTAGGTAACCGCGGATCGAGGTGTAATGGAAAATAAAGAGGCCGAAGGAGGGAGGCTTGCGGTTGGGCGAAACGGCTACGTCGGACGAATACGCTTTAAGCCTTCGATGCCAATAACGGGGTAGCTGGAAAATCCCGTGGAGGAGACCCCGTTAATCGCACCAGGATGCACCGAAAACTGCACCAAAAACCGATCGACGCGTTCCGCGCCCCTGGATTTTAACCTCTCGGCGTCTGATGCTCCTTAAACGATACTGCGCAGAAAATATACAATATTCTAATGAAGCGCGAGCAATACAATTACCAAATTCTCGATACTTTTATCCTATAAATATATTAACACGTTCCGTGCCACGTGTAAGGTTTATGGTGCGCGTTAAGCTTGATGCTCGGGCTACGTGTACCGTAAATGGTACACGCGGACGTAATTATCAAGTGTGCCGAAGACACACATTTTATGATAAATTTAATTCTGTAAAATATATTTCGGCTAAAGGAATGAGGCATTATGAAAAATACAGTATAGAAGAAAGTACATCAATTTGTTTAATTGTTATTATATATAGAATAATTAATGATTACGTGTAATAGTTGAAACTTGCTTTCCAACAACGAATGAAAAATCAAGAATGTTATCTCCGTATATTTACCTGGTCCCCCTTTTGTTGAATATTTAATTTATCTCTGTTTTTTTACTTAACATATGTGAATACAGTATTCTTTGTACTGATCGAAATGTTTCGTATCGACTGCCTTTTACAATTGAATCTATCGCAGTGTCACGTAATCGAAAATGGTACACGACGTGATAAATACTCTAAAGTAATGAAACATTGTCCGATAATATATCGGTCTTTAGTCAAAACACCAAATACCCTGAACGACGAGTAGGGCAAAAAAGGCTTGGCACGGAACGTGTTAAACTCACTGCATAAACATTAAATACACTAATTAAAAATCCCTACATACACTAACTAAATACAAGAGTGATAACATAAGTATACAACAAGCAGACTCATAAAATCTAGATACACATCCCCTTTCGTTTCAACCAAGTTCACCTACCTCATCCTAATTTACTCAAATCTCACTTACACCTTTATCGCTAATACAACAAATCCTCCACTTCGATCATCCAATACACATCATTTATAAAACTATAACAAGCACAGTCATAAACACACGTATACATTCCCTTTCGTTTACTCCAACTTCACCCACCTTACTCGAATTCAATCAAACCCTTTCCTTACACCTTCATCGCGAAAACGACGAAACCTCCGCCCATTATCAAGCATCATCCAGCACGCGTTATTCACAAAACTACCCTATAGTTCAAAATTCAGAGCGGCAGGGAACGTGTTAGGTGAGCCCCGCGAGCCAGACGTTAACCCCTCTTTAATTTGCCATTGGCCCAGACACGAGTAACCAGGGTTGTCTCCACTATTCTGGATCCCGGATCTACTGGGTCATCTAAAACGGTGGAAAGGTCGGCGTGATATTTCAGCTGCCCTGCGTGGCGCGAGGGAGATAGGGTTTTGGCCGTGGCAAGGCCGAGGGAACGGCACAGCGAAATCTAACGCTTCTGGAATTCGTCGTACATATCAGAGGGCCGGTCAGGAGCAAAAGGTGCGTCGCATCGGACACGCAAGGACGCACGCATTCACACCTGGAGAGAGAGAGAAAGAGAGCGAGAGAGAGAGCGTGGGGAAGATGTCTCGTGAAACAAGCGCACAGTATCGGCGCTGACGACGCTTCCTTTCCGTCGATAGGATCGTTCCAGCGGCCGAGGACGCCTGGGCGTAATTCAGGGCGGATAACGGATAACGAGATCGAAGAGGGGCGAAAGCTCGACGATTCGATTGACCCTTTCATTGTGCGGGCCTAACGGACTGAGAACCGCGGTGGCGTGTGTTATCGTTCGCCGCCAAGGGAGCTGAAAAAAAAAGTGCACAGAGGTGCACTTTGTTTTTGGCTCCCTTTGTTGGGAAAAGGGGCGCGCGATTACCGAGTTGCGACGGGTTAATCCCGGCGAGGCCTGCTCGCGGATTAAGTCACTCCTACTTATTCCTTGGGTGCGCTCATCGAAATTTCGCTCGACGATCATCGGAAATCGCGCTGTCGCCTGTAGGATTCTTAAGAGGAAAGAGGGGGAGCTTCGAGGAAATCGCGTCTCGCGTTCGAAGGGGTTAAGCGTCGATTTGAAGTGGCGAGGTGAGTAACAAGATGCAACGCTTGTAAACTCGTAGACGTCGTCGACGAGAATTTCCCGAACGTCTATAGACTTCGATAACAATGAAAGGGTTAACAGCCGCGCCCGGGTACGTTCGTCGAGATAATATGGTAATTAGATCCGTGTTTGCTCGTACGAGGAAAGGCGGGAAATAGGGGTAAAATAGAGAGAGAGAGAGAGGCGGAGAGAGCAAGCAAGAGAGAGAGAGAGAGAGAGAGAGGGAGAGAGGGAGAGGAAAGCCGTACAGGGGTGGATGATTATCAGGCCCCTTTCCCATGATATTTGTAATCCACTGGCGAAAAGGCACGCAACAAAGATACGCCATTCCGCTGAGTTAAGGACACGCGTGTGCCGCGTATTTTACTTTCAAGCATATCGCCGCTGTGCGTATAAAACCGAGTAATTAAAATGGCCATGCCGTTCCACGGGGAGATGCATTTTGCGCTCCCGGATATCGCTGGAACGCGCTGGCCGTAATTCTGACGTCCCCGCGGCCAGCTTTATCATTTACATCCGCGCATTTCTCCCGATAAAAAGGACAAACGTGCTGCCGACCTGTAACCCTCCCGCTGATAAACGCGGTTAAGCCTTTTGCCGTGGCAAATTTGGTCAGTGCGCCGCGTTTCTATACGTACCTAAGCACCACGTTGACACTGTGCCGTCAGCGGGTCTAATCAGGATTTTTTTGCTCAACGCCAGTAGGACTGACCGGGATTATTTCGCTTGTTTTTTCGCGCTTCTCGGGAGATCATAAATCGTTAAGTTTTATCGATCTCGCCAGTTCTCACGAGTGCTCAATCCTGGCTCTCTATTTTCACGCAATTTCGAGGATGTATGCAAATAAGTGCGAGATCTTTTTGTATTATGTGTTTACTTGTTCCGGGATTTTCTAGATTTTCTTTGTATGGCACCAACGTGGTGTCACCGGACGGCATAGGAATAACTCTAAAGCTACCAAAGTGTTTTCTCAGAAAAATCGCTGTCTTTCGTAGAAAAGCATTTTTTGAAATTTTCCATGATTCTACCGTAAAGTATGGATCGTTCTATCGATTCCTCGCACACCTACTCTTAATATCCTTCTTCTTTAAAAATATGCGTGGTGTAAGTAAATATATCCAGAAAGTGGCTCGTAGCTTTGGTCTTAAGAATCATTATTAAAAACGAGGACTCGATCTTACGCCTTCACAATTCCAACGATCCATAGTCCCACCTCGACAAGGTCCCATTCGTTACGATCGCGCGTACGCGTACATTCTTATCGTGCAGCAAGGAATGCATCCGATCTTCGAACTGGAGTCTTGGAAAGATCTCCGTGCATAGTTTACAATAAATTACACCGCCATTTAACAAGACGCGTACGACGCCGCATTAAAATACACGCCTTATCGAAGCGGCGCGCGAGGACGCTTAAATATGTATCGCTAATGTAGAGCGGTGAATTTCAATGATCGGCTCGCCGCTTAAATTACGCGAAAAGGATCCCGCGATAGCATCTCCCTGTCGTATTCGCACGCGAGCATCGTCGCACGCAGAACATTTATATTCTCTCTGCATATCAGTTTTGTATCACAACGGCCTCCTGGTATTCGCAGATACCCTTGACAGATGTCCTCCACGCTGACCTTGCGTGCGCAGCAATATCCCCCGCGGACGCGCTCGGCGAAGTCCCCCGAGACCAGGGGAAATTCATTAAAAAAACACACACACCCACACGTGCAAAGAAATAAAGGAAAGGAAAAAAGAGCATAGGCAACGCGCAGTACAGGAAAAAGGTAAAACTGCTTAGCAGACTCGCATCGATTGGCGTCCAAAGAGGGGCGGGGGAGGGAGGAGAAACGTTTCACGCCCGACGTTTCGTATCGCAGTACGTTTCCCCGATTTACGTCCGCCAGAATATCGCTCGGCATTACTCCGTATAAACGGCGCCTATCGAGACGAGGTACGCCGGCCGTTGCGCCCCTTGTTTTCCTTTGATTTATCCGAGATTTTATCCCGTTTGTCGGCGCGTTATTGCCGCTTTGAGCCGTGGAAATCCGTTGGAAGACGGATTTACTCTTTCCATTTCCATTACCTTCGATCGCAGGATTCCCGATTTCACGGCCGGGCGCGCGACAGAGGCGAAGGCACGCGCCTCGCTTTGGACACTGTGGGAGGGTGCCGCCGCCTTGGCGAATTCCAGCCTGGCCCTCGACGACTCCTGGTCGGACACGAGGAAAATCTGCCTCGGATGCGACGCGCGCTTCGTTACGGGACTGGGAACGCGATAACTTCTTCCTTTGCCACGGGAGGCCCTTATCCCGGCGGAACTGCGCGCGCCCTCCCTGCCGCTCGATATTTCAATTTTACGATCCGTGGCAGGATCCTGATGGAATCCCTTTTCGCTTCCTACGGATCTCTGCCCCTCGAGAAACTCCAAGTTGGATTCTTCTTCCGAGTCTCTCGCAAAGTCAATACCGCCGTCTCCAGGCGCGCAGTTTCGCGACGTATCCAATCCTTCGAAGATTCGCAAGCCGGTTAAACGGGTTACGTACGGATCGCGCGCGGGGTACTTCGTATTTCTTGACCTGCTTTTTTGGTGCTTTATCACCGCGAGGTAGGGATATGGTGAATTTGGCGCTGGGATTATCGTGAATTAGACAAACGCGCGTGGATTTGTACCGTGGATTTGGGTTAATGGAAAAGGGCGCGAGGAAGGAGAGCAAAGGGATACGTGGATTTATTCGCATGCTGCGTCAAAGTGGTGGGAGTTTTTCGAAAATAGTGGGTCGTCGCAAAATTTCTTCCGATAATGGCTGCAGTATGTATCTGTTTCGTATTATTTTATCGAATTATGCATACGACTAGAAGACGACTGGAGGATAAAAATTACGAGCTTTGACAGATTAGATTTCATGTTTGTATAAATATTGTCAGATAAAGGAACAGCGGAAGCGGAAGACACGTTTCTGCACAATCTAATACATCGATATAAATCTGGAGATTTTTTCGTTGAGTCAAAGATAAGTCGCTTCCACCTCTTTGGTAATTTTGATATTAAAGCACTTGTTAAATGTATCGCGACGGTAAGAAAACAAACCGGTCGTATTTAAGTAAAAACTATATTATTCCCCTTTTAGCCGTCTTGAGAAAATCCTGTCGCCTTAGACGCTAGTTTCTTTCGCCTAGCAATTAAAGCCTCGAGTAGCTACTTTGATTCGGTTATCTGTGAGTCAAAATTAGGTTAAGCATTATTCATGCACGATAAGTATTTGTCGGCTTGTTGGCAAAGCCCGAATTACGATAACGGCATTTATCTGTTCATTGTCGTAACAAACAGAGCACGCGGCCGACGGGCCGACGCAAATTTATCGCATTATCGCGATCACGATCGCTCGCGAGATGTACGATTTCTAGCGAGGGGGCAAAGTGTGCGGCACGGTCCGACGTAGAAATCCGGCCAACTTTTCCACGGCAGAGGGACGAAAAAGCCGCCTATAATTTCGACGCACCGCCCGGCGCCTTGAGGATATTCGATATTGCTCGCAGCACCGAGGAAAAAAGGCGGTCGTTTATCGCGAATTTGAATCTCAGACTTGGCATACCTCCTAGCCACTCACCCCTGCGCTCCCTCATTTGCGTCACGAACGTCCACCCCCCCACCCTCCCGATCCACCACCTCGCACCCCCACCCTTTGGAAATATACGACGACTAATTTTTTTCTCCCCGGCCACGCGGCGCTTCCAAGAGAAATACGGGGCAAGAAACCTATCGCTAAGCGGCAAGAATGTCGTAAATAGCGCGCGTATACTGGCACGTGTACAAACCTATTTGGCGCGAGGGTGTCGGATGGAGGTTCCCTCTCTCTCTCTCTCTCTCTGTCTCTGTCTTTCCGTATCTCTCTCTCTCTATTTTTCCTCTCGATTCTCCGGGGGAATAACCAGGAACGATCCGACGCCTCGATACTGGGCGTACCTCGCGACGGAGAGACGCGTGTCAACGTGGTATACACCTGCGCGTCCTCGGAGAGCTCGAGCTCGTGAAACGGCGTGCGCAGGAACCGCACCGACGAACTATCGTATAAGCAGCATATTGTAACGCGATGTATCGACGAAAAAAAGTATTATATATAAAGGTGTACACGTAATTATCACGATAACCGCGCGAGGTGGCCGGCCGTGCACGCGCTCTGCGCCTCTTATTAATCGCAGACCCGACTTAATCCTTTGCGGCCCCGCGTTCCTCGCCATCGATTCGATGCAACTGATCGCGCGCACGCGAGCAGGGCTGAGTCTCTGGAAGGGAGTACCGCCTGGAAGCCGCTTTTGGGACATAACCTCGACTATGTCGTCGCGCATCTCGAAACCGTGGCCCTCGAGTTTTGTCAGAGCGCAAGCAACGAATTCCTCGGGCCGCAAGGGGTTAACGATGTATCGAGCACGTTGTATTAACACGTTCAAGTTCACAGATTAAGCCACCGATCTTACTTTCCTTATTACACATTGGTAGGTGTTAACCTGGTATCGCGAGGTGGAGCCCACTGCCCGATCTCCCCTCGGGATACTTCGGTCCTTTTCGTTCCAGATCGGTTCCGTGCCAAACGATCGTTCGGTTCCGTACTTCGGACCTGCGTCGCGGACAGGTTGGATACGAGTGTGAGTTTACGTACTTTAAGGGATAATTCTAAGGCGACCTCACGTACCGCGAGATATAAGGTTTCAGGATCGAATTGACTAAACTTATAGGGAGTTTACGAGAGAGCCGTTAATGAAAGGAAAACCGTCTAATCCTAGCGTGTACTCTTAGGGATAATGTTATTCCACTATCGTCCTTTCGCGTGAGAACGTAGCGATGTGCGCCGGCCCGTGATGTGCCTTCGAGGCACGATGTGACCTTCCTTTTTTGGCAGGAGGGTGCGTCTCCACGGGGAAGAAGCCGAGGGACGAGATTGCGCATTCCTGGAAAAGGTGACGAGTGAAATGAACGCTCGTCGGCGAGCTGAAAATGCGAATCGCACGGGAGACGCTGGGTCGGACTTGTGCAGGGCGTTTTTGAAATAGTGTCGAGGGGCAGGACTTATGAATACACCTCGGGACCCGGAAAGAAACTATTAAGCGCGCGAATGTAGCTTTCAATGTTATTCGTCTGGAGGACCTGTTCGTATATAAACGCGATAAAGGTGTTTGCGACACTTGCACTTGGACTTATTTAAGTACACTACGTACATTTTCGCGAAGAAAATGTCAGCGGATTCATCCACGTGTCGCAACGAAATTATGAAAAACGATGGGAAAGAAGGGCGAGCTAACTTTTGTAAGAAACGAGCGACCACTTAATCTAATCGTTTTCGTGGTTCTGACGTTAATGGCCTTTATTTTCCGGCATCACGTCAGCTGGCTGTTTCAGCCAAGTACATTCCGCGAACCTTTTTTTGTGAATACGAAACTTCAAACTATTCATCTAAATTTATGACTCCATTTCAGAAATGCGCCGCGCAATCCCGTACTGGGTATACAACAATTCGTACAAGATCGCGTGTCAGGTGGAAAACGAATCCGGCGTGGCAAGGAACATGTTAATCTCGTGTTCCTCGGGCAATTCCAGTGGAGCAATAAACGTGTAATAATGGTAAAAAGTACGCGCACCACGTGGCCGTGGAGATGGGAATAACGGGCAACCACGGACCGGCGCAAATGCATGAAGGAGGTGTACAATATTTTTACGTCTCCGCGCGAGTGTGCGCGAACGCAAACGCTCCATTTGTTTCTCATAACTGCTATTGCGCGCGCAACGGCGAAATGTGTACAATGAGAATAATATTTAAGCCCGTGCACTCGGCACGACGCTGATGCGACTCGCCCAAAATAAGCTTCGAAATATCCGTTCGCTCGAAAGCGCTATTTGACTCGTCAACTCTCTATCGCCCACTGCAATTTGTATACCACGTTTCGCGATCATCTCCCGCCGTTGATCAATGTTCATCTCCTTCGTATCCCGTAAATTACAGTAGCTTGGGAGATAACGATGCATATCAATTAATCTATTAATATTCACCTTCGACTTGGTTTTTCCGTTCAATGTATGTACATAAATCGGATCGAAAGAAGGCAGGCTGATCGCGGTATTAAAAATTCAGAAGTCTCGGGAATCGCGCTTCCGGGCTTCTGTATCGTTTATCAATCCTTCCCGTTCGTTAATCCCCTTCACTTTCCTCGCGCTCTCTCAGCCGCTGTAAATTCCGAATGGCATTACGTACGCGCGTCTCGTTGCGCGAGAAATTTCATTTCCTCCCGAGTCCATGGACCGCCGCAGCTCGAAGGACGATGGTAAAGAATGGCAAATCGTTTACCATTACTTAACTCCGGCCTCCCTGCACGCGCTCTCGCGCATAATTGGAAAGCCCCTCGGCGGCCTCAAAAATCCGGGAGGACGCGCGGCGCGAATAATAATAAAAAAAAAAACAGAACTCTCGATAATTCGCGGACACGTCCGACTGCGCACGAGTTTCCTCGAGCGGGCTTTCGGAACACGACGATCCTGCACGAAGAGCCGCGCCCGATGTTGCCCGAACCGCGTTGTTCGCCGAGTGCCAGGGGTGCCGAGGACCTCGAATTACGTGATCCGAGTGTGCGTGCGTGCGCATGCGCCCGCGCGCGTGCTCGAGGGTGGACGCACAGAACGAGACGCGAGGAGAGCGATTGCACTCGCCGGTGCTTCCTTTCGGCCCTCTCCTGCTGCCGGCAAGGGCGCGCCGCGCGTACGGTTTTGGACGATGGAAAAACGAGGAAAATTATTCGCGGAAAACAAGCGGCGCCGCCGTCGCCCGCCATCGACGTGTGCGTCTCTCCCTCTTTCTCGCTCGCACGATGTCTCTCGCTCTGTCTCTCTTTTTCTTTTTTCGAGTGCCCGTGAAATCGCCGGGAGAGAAAGCCCGGGCAGAGCTTATCGACGGCCGTAACGAATCCGAATATTGTACCTCGTGCCCTCGCGTCCCTAGGATCCCGGACGGCCAAGTCCGAGAAGCAATATCAAACGGTACACCTAGGCTAGAATTTAAGGGGTATGGGGGTTGTGGGCGAGCTACCCCTCGCGGAAAATCGGCCGGCGATCTTTCGGTGCCGCGGGTGGGCTTAGCCCGATTACGAAATGAAAGTAAAGAAGTAACGCTAAGACTCGGCGACATTGAGAAATTATACGACCACACTGGTTTCCGGCGCATCTAGATTGCGCCACGTGGGGGGCGGTGTGTTTGTTCGAGAATGAAAGATGAGCGAACGGTGCGAAAAAAAAGGGGATGGGGGGGGGGAAGACGAGGAAGGAGAAGAAGAGGAGTAGGAGGAGGAGGAGGAGGAAAAAAGAGGAGGACATTGATGGATAGCGTGAACTGTACGCGCCAGCATGCCCGTATGCGCGTGTACACCATCTTCGAATCTCGTATCGGAAAATGAATAAAAGGAAAAAAAAAACTATAAAAAAAAGAGGCGAAAAGGAAAAAAAAAGGAATAAAATAAAGTGGTTATACGGAAATCTCGGTCTCCTTCCGGTTTAATTCCCATCGTTTCGATCCCCCTGCCCGGACCTCCAATCTCGACCAAGGCTAGGCAGGATGCACGGCGTGAGAATCCAAGGATCGATGGGGAAAATTAAAGCGGCGTTGCTCCTCCCGACGGCCGAAATAAAAAGGGCCTGGCTGCCACGGGAGGGACAGGGCAAGGGTGGAGGGCTCGCAAGGAGGGGGGAGTCAGGCGGAAGAAGTACGAGGTACGGGCCGTAGTAGACTGCTCGAGGAAGAATAGGAGGAGTAACTTCGCCAACGTGACTTCCTTAGTCGTGTGGAGAGATCGATGCGCGCCTTTCGTCACTGCTATCCACCACTCTGTTCTACCTCTCACCCTGAGGCACGTAGCCCGGAGTCGAACCTGCATGTAACAAACCCTCCTCTCATCCGTTCCAAGTCCTCTCCCAAATTACCACGGCGTGTACTAAAGGCGCACAATATGCAGCATCTAGGGCGGATGCAATCTGCCGACTTTATACGCGCCAGCCGTGCGGCCTCCACGGTATAAACTGCTGGTTATATTAAACTAGGAAAGAAAAAAAAAAAGGGAAAGAAGAAAAAAAAGAAAGGGAAAAAGAAGGAGGGCGCAACGCTTAATTAACGCGTATCATTCATGTTCACCCCTCGAGGTGCATCATCGCCATTTAAGCCTCCGCGCTCGCACGCCAGCTCCCGGCTGGAAGGGCTGAAAGCTTAATCCACTCCTGTGCCTACTCTCGGCTCCCGCAAATTGCCGTTTAGCCCGATGCCAAAGTAAAACGGCGCTTCACGCCTTTTGTACGAGGGCTCTTCGCGTCGCGGTTAACGAGAGGAACAATGTACAAACTAATAGAAAACATTTATCAAAGGTTACGGTTCAAAAAAAAAAAAAAAAGAAGAAGGCCGGCTTTCACTGAAAATAATGCATTTGCATGTGGGCCCCGGCAGCGACTGCGAACGGTTAAATTGCGAGCGTTGACTGAAGCTCTTGAAGAGCGCTGCGTCTCGAGATAAAGAGAATTGAATTTTGGCCGTTTAAATGCGCTTTAGAGAGGAGCAGGCGGACATTTTAAAAAACACGCGCACCGATGTATTATATAAAATGCGGATGTCGGATTAAAAGTGACCCGTTTCAGTTGTAAGATATTTTTCACAGGACCGATCTTCCACGCTCGTGGTAAATTTGAACCTAACCACGAGAGATTCATTAATTCTCCGATTGGAAGGCAAGGTCCTGTTATTCTTAGTATATCAAGGCCAAAAATCCGTGCAGCCTGTATTTATAGATTTCGAGTACCGTGCAGAATGGCAAACTGTAATCCAAATAAAGGAAAACAAATCGGTGAAAAGCGGCCCGCCTAAATTTGCCAGAACGTCGATGTCGAGGTCCGCAACGCCCGCGGATATTTGATATACCGGCAACGCCAAGCTGGGCCGTTTAAATTGACCAGAGTTAAAATTCAAATTTCGTCGTTGTGCTTTCAGAAAATTAACCGACGCTGTAGAATTCCCCTTTTGCGCCGGAATTTCAGGAGCAGTCGGGGAGACAATTAAACTCACTCGTTACGCACGTCTACCGTGCCGCGACGAGCGCCATATATACGTACCTAATCCTGCACTTGCCGGTACATCCTCTTCCTACCTTTTAAACGTACATCCACGACGCATCGATATATTAATACGCCTCTCCGCCAAAAATCCACCTTTCTCTCGGAGCAGACGTAATTCTGGAAGGATGATAACGCTGAAAACACGATAAAACTAATGATAATGCAGGATTAATGTATCTCGCATTAAGCAAAGAAACGAATATTTCAGTAGATATTATTATTTATACAGGGCCCACTTCCGGCTCGTACTTAAACACGCCGAGCGCAAATGAGGAGGTAAGAGCTAATTAAATTTACAAAGTAATTACTTTTCCCGGCAGCAATTCAAGTTTCATAAAGTAACGTTTAGTACTATAGAAGCTATCGACGGTCTTAACAAATATAATTTCGCCCAAATTACGAAACTGCACCGCGCGCGAAATATCAGTCGGTTAAACATCCCCCTGCAGAGGATCCCGGGGATCGCGAGGGCGATGCATTATCGCGCCGTGAGGATAAAGTACACAAGCCGCAGTCAGTTTCATCCTAATAAGGGCAGCGCGCGAGGGCATACCTCGCGCCATAAAAATATTTACCTCCGGAGGGATTAAACGCCGGAGGAAAGGTCGGCCCTCCCGGCGATTCGCTCCTCCTGGCGAGGCCCCTTTCGCCCTTCCTTCAAAAGATAATCGCGCATCGTCGCCCAGCTTATCGCGCCGCTTCCAGGGGAGGTGCGCAGAAGCGAAGGGACAATAATTCCCGGTTATATCCTCGCAAAGGGTAATACGTTTTCTTATTTCTGCCAGGGTCCTTCGTCACGCTCCACATCCTCCATTGTCCCGAGTACTATATTCACAGTGGCACGATAACACGAGACTCGGCAGGAGTATTTATTTTGCCGACAGAGGGAATGAATTATTTATTTGTGAATGCCTAACGAGCCGTCGCCCCGTCCTCCCTCCCTCCCCCACCCCATCACCGACCCAACCCCTGGAGTTGTTTCCAGAGTTTCTCCCACTCGCCCCTTCTTCCGTGGCCACCACCCGAGCCGCTACGCGCGGGCGCGCAGGTATACAGGGTGGAATATTTGGGACGAGACTTCGTGTCCTCTCCCTTCGTTGAGCGAGGTTGGAAAAAGGCGAGGGGTTTTTTTTTTTTTTTTTCTTTAGCATCGCGCCCTTCCGCGGCGTTGTTCGGTGTTATGCAGAAATCTTTGTTAGGGTGAAATTGGAGAGGAGATTATTTTGTTTTATCGGTTGGTTTAATACTATTCCTACCACGTCGGTGATTTCTTTGAAAAATTATGGAACTTTGAGGCGCGGTCATTTCTGAGATTTTTCATGATTGTCTTGCAGCGTACGGATCGGTGAATTTATGTATTGAAATTTTTCCTTCGTCCTCTTTTTCTGTGAGGATACATTTAGTACACTTAAATCTGTGTGGAAAATGGCTGGTGGGAATAGTGTTACCTTCGATTCTTAAATGCTTAGAATATTTTAGGTATATGTAGTAAAGTGTTTGAAGTTTAGTTGGACGTTGAAGAGCGTTAGGTTTTTTAGCATCGTGCCTCCTGCGGTGTGGCGAGGAAAAAGTTTGCTGGAAGTTGGAGAAGAGATGATAGTATTCGGAATGTTAGAATACTTTTCGTATCCGTATCGAGGCGTTAGAAGTTTCGAAATGGTGACTGCCGCCTTGGTGATGGTAAAAGATAAATCGAGCACTCTCGAATAGTGAATTAGTAGTCGGTACAATCCGCAGTGTTTCTTCGCACTGTAATCGCATTGCGAGCGTTGGATCTCGGAAGCGTCGTTACAAAAATTTGCGTAATTACAAAAGCAAAGTTTATAATGATTTACACGCTCCTGCAGAGGTTGTTTTCCATACGAATCAGCATATATAAGAGGAGTTTATCCTCCAGATAAACGATTCTCGTCCTAAATACATCCGAAATAATTATTCGCGAATTTATAACGCTATTCAGTTTTATATACATATCTGCAAGCTCTTTATAAAAATCTTACCACAATCCAAAAGAAATCCAGTCGCGCAAGTAAATAAATCCAAGCTGTTCTTTTCCTGAAAACGAATAAATCGATATAATTTTTTTTCGCGAGAGGCTCCGATTTTAAAATCGAAAATAATTATTCTCCGGACATTCTCATTGTCACCAGATTTCTCAAGCACCCTGTATGCGTAGGAGGATAGGGTGTCGCCAGAGGAAGACGTGGTTATGGGGAGTTAGAGGGTCCAGCCTGGCCGTGCAACGAACCGCGAGGAGGAAAAATGATGGCCAGTCGTGCGTCAAAATATGAAGCTGAAAATGTTACTTCGCCCAATTAACGAGCGATTAACGAGGGCACCGTTGCGGCTGGGCTAATTCGACAGCGTTTTGTCGCTGTGCAAAGGAAGGAGGACAAAAGAGCGCACGTCGTTCCTGTTTGCCCCTGATTTACCCAGCATTAACCGCCACTATCGCTAACCGCATGAAAATTTCAGAGGTTATCAGTGGGATTTCGTGGACACGAGTCCTCTTCTATGCGCTGTGCCAACGTTCCTCGCTATTTGGCGAAACATTACATACCTACCGCAAAGAAAAATAAAGCTCGTTACGGAACAAAAGTCTGTCGGTGCTGATTTTTCGAGATTTAGGATCCCTGCTAGCCGCCGCTTTAGTTGCTTCAATGCAGTTTATTATGCATTGTTTAATTAGACCAATTCTCAATTGAGTAAAATTACGGTGAAAGTTACTGTACAGAATGCACGATGTAGAGATCAAAATTTTAATGGAATAACAAATTTTTTAAATAAAAAAAGGTACGTCTAAATTTCTAAATAAAAAGACTAAAAGTTGGAAAAATTTCATTATGATATTATTTCGATATCATTTTTGGACAATGCGTTTAATATAATAAGTGATATTAAATGATATTAAGCCAAATGTAGGTACATAGAAACATCGAGAGTCGATTAACATAATTTCGAGCATAGATCTTGAAAATACAGGTCCAAAGTTTTATCCTCCATGGTGCCATAATCATTTCCAGAGAACGTATGGCCGGTGTCGACGAGTGAAATTTCTGACCCGTGATTAAGGCCACGGCTCGTACAGTCGTATTTTTGAAATGTCAATGTCCCCAGGATGATATGGTAGTAATGAACGCGCGCTCGGTGTAAATAAAAATGAAATTCAAGTGAGTGAAACTGGGATACAGGTTGGACAGTTACATAACGCTTCCCAACCTCGATCTGTACACTATAAGCTCTGTCTAGGAGAAATTTCACGTTTCAGTCAAATAATTTAATACAAAAGTTCACCTCCTTAAACTTTACAATTTTCCAATATTAATTTCACTTTAACTCATAATTTAATGACCATTTAATTATCCGAGCTACACATCAGTGGCCCAGATTATTATTATTCCATACAAAAATGTCGATGTGGTCGATATATGAAATATGAAATGTGCGAATAGGCAGTCTGTTGGACCGAGAATCACTGATTGTTCTTAAACCGACAACGAGCAAGGAGGTTAGAAGTACGATGCCTATTAATAAAGAAACATTTGAAAATCGAACAAATTTCCTATGGGCTTTTCATTTCCATCCACTACATCTAGGATCATTTATTGCTCGCAAGGATCAATTGTTTAATATATATACATAATTACCAAGCAAAAAAAT
Organism: Ampulex compressa; assembly: GCA_038496175.1. Taxonomy (NCBI): domain Eukaryota; kingdom Metazoa; phylum Arthropoda; class Insecta; order Hymenoptera; family Ampulicidae; genus Ampulex; species Ampulex compressa. Next base: position 41,377 of record JBCFXI010001055.1, read on the forward strand.
AGCTAAGAGGAAATATGTCTAATAAAAAAAACATATTCCGCTAAAGCGACTAATAACCAGCGCCTCTCAACCCCTGAGGATCATGAAATACTACATTCGGGCCTCAATGACTTCAAAGGTTGGTTTTCCCGCTCGTTGGAAATGATTTCAATGCGTTATTTATTCGGCCTACGAGCTCATAAACGATGTGCAACACATTCGACCGATATACATGGTCCTTTTCAAGCTGTACAGAAAATGTACACACGGTAGAATCGGTTTTTATTTTTCATGAAAACTGAAATATTACGTTATGTTGAATCCGTTGTTAAAAATCACATTTTTACAGAGAAATCACCTATCGTGCGACGGTTAAAGGTGTTATATAACTGAGGACCACATTCGGGCCATTTGTCTAAATCGGCCAAATGCAAATCCGACATCGGCCATGATTAAATGGGCCCAAAGAAAGTCGGTCGAATATATTACCTGCTCCTGTGCCGCGGACGTTTCCTCCCGATAATTCCATTAAGCGGCCGAAAATTAGGCCACGACTTCCTGCCCGAACTTTTAGTTCGCTTAACCCCCTAACGCATTTCGTCGGCCCCGACTTAATACCACGCCCTTCTGAGCTCGAAGCGGAGAGCAACCTCGTTGCGACTCTTCCCCCCGCAACCCCTCTCCGTTATAAGTAGACGCTTTACGGCTTTTCCCGACTCGACGTATGGATTTGACGTGAATTATTGAATTGATATCGATGATGCCAAACTTCAGGACATGTAAACTCGTGTCAAAGTGCCCGGATTAGGTGCTGACATATTATCTACCATTGTTCCTGTTTTGATACGCTCATTTTTGATTTATTTCCACCTAAGCGGTGGAACTTATAGTTTTGATCGTTGTATATAAATAAAGTACTGATCGCTACAGAAGTTACAAGCTCGATAAAAATGTGTTTTTCTTCTGATTAGCTTACTGTAGGAAATGAATTGATTAGTGGCTTTTTTTACTTTAATACGGCTTTAACTCTACAGTGTACAATTTTTTTTATCTTACAAATATGAATTGATGAAAGGTTCTTATTGAATTTCTAATTGCATCCCTTCTGCTTTTTTCTCGTGAACGAAGCGCATGCAAAATGATACGTACATTACGTAATTATAAAAAGCGCATTGCAAACGCTAAAAAACATATATTAAAAGGATAAAGGATATAATGATGAATAAAAGTACAGACATGCGCGCCCATTATGGAATGCAATTTGACATATAAAATGCACGGTCATTCGTATACGAAACACAATTTTTTTGTCTATTAAAAATGATAAATATACGCGTACTGCAAATTTTATTTTACATTTTGCACACACGCACACGCACACAAACGCACGTGCGCGCATATATCAAAGGAAAGCAACGTGCGACCCGACATTTGTACTTGCTGTACTACAATATCAAAAAAAAAACTTCATTAAAAAAAGAAACTTGTGACGGTTGATTCATGTATGCATCAGTGCGCACTGTAGAGTTAATACCGCTGGGTACTAAATATGAGTTGGTCTTTCAAAGTTCAAATCAGGGCCCTCTCTCTCTCTCTCTCTCCTCTCCCTCTCTCTCTGTTATTGCGTTTCCCTCTGTAGCTCTTTGTTATCGAGTATCGCATATAATCCCGCCAGATGACTTTTAAAGCATTCTTTATGACGCGTATTGTTGCGCTTTTTACCCCTCCCCACCCCCCATTCGCTGCTATTACACTCTGTATTCATAATACGCCCCTCCTTACAGTCATTGTCTCCCACATCAGCACCTGCATCCCTGTAAATAACCAAATAAATAAATAAACCAACAACGATCCCGCGGGATCGAGGAGTAAGACGACAAAACTCCCAGGGCGACCACCAAAATCCTCCGCCAGAAGACGGAATACGAAATCACGTCGAAAGTTTACTCGACAAGGTGGCACAAGTCGTCCGCGCTGGCGGCGCGTATCCGCGGCGAAAACAAGCCCGAAAACGTTTTGGGGCAAAAGTTCCAGAAGACGTTACACGCATTTCACGTTTCCCCAGGAGAATTCGGACAATAAGCTCGAGCTGCAGAAATATAAACAGCGAGAAACTACTGCCTTCTGCTGAGGAGAGGGAGGGGGGGGGAGATTGGTCACGTGGTCGCGCGGAAGGTAGTCGTGCGAAATGAGGAAAATCGGGTGTATCCGGTGGCAGTCGTACTTTGACGCGCTAAGGGCTGCGCAATGGAAGGCGAAAAAGGGGGAGAGTCGCGCAGAGCGGCGCGCATAAAGCTCGCGGGCCATAATTGGTGGTGCTTTTAAGGCGGAGAGGGCGATATTTTTTTTTCCCCCCCGAAAGAAAGCACGAAGTACACGCGTAGCACCGAGCCGCACTGCCGGGACGTTGAAAAAGGAGCCAGGGGCTCCTTAGAAAGCGCAGCCCTCTCCCCCCTCCCTTCTTCTTCTCCTCCATGCCAAGCCACGGACGCGGGGCTACATCTTAAATCAATGCTTAGAGTATACTCCACGCACGTATAGCGATTTCATCTACTTCCCTCCCATAAAAGAAAACTAGGCGGCGGCCCTTCGCATCGTCAAACTTCATTTTTATTTACAGCAAAGCCCGTAAACGTCGTCCAACGTGCTTCGCCGACTAGGATCGCCTGGGGAGAGACGAAAGCGCGGAAATAAAGTACGCGAAGAATTGAACGGAACTCCGAGGAAGGGAGAATCCTTGCTCCGATACCGCTCGGTTAAACTTTCGTCCTCCTACCTGGATATCTCTGTCGAATGTATTTTACTCGGGGCCCAAGAACGCGAGAGGAGTTAAAAGCTTTCGCGTGTCGGCATGCATATCTGCCCGGCGCCGATGATATTCCTCTCGCTTTGATTTCCTTGTTCCATACGCCCGCCTCGACGACAGTCGGCGAGCTCCTGGGACGCGCCTTCCTTTTTCAGCGTGGAAATCGAATTTGAGAAAGCTCGAGCGCAGACTGGGAGTCATTCACGCACCGGCGTGCGAGGTACGTTTATGCGGGGATAAATGGAGCTCGGTGGGAGGAGAGCGGAAAAAAAGACTCCGAGGAGAATTCCCCAAGTTTCTCTCTTGGCGCGACCTTTTGACCTATCTCGATAATTCATCCTCTATAATCCACGGTGACCCGTAAGTAACGATCCATTTGTGATCTTTGCACAAACTCACCTCGGGATTCTTACCGTGAATTTGGACGATTGTAAATCAAGCGGCCACGAGCCGGAGTCTCGCGGTTATCCTCTCCGAGGCGAATATGAAAAAAGCGTATATCGAGGGAAGGGAGCGAAATGCGATCGAGCTTTGGAGAGTATTAATATCGCGAGACGTGTTACGAAATATATTTAAGACAGAGCAGCACGACACACAGTTTTTCAAACTCAATGACGTTCTTCTATGTAAAATCCGTTTCGCTATACAACACCATTAAACTCAATTTGGCTATTCACGTAAATCTATTCTCTAAGTATATCTCTCACCACCTTCAATTTCTTCATTTTCATAATTACTCAAGTCTCAATCGTAATTATTATCATTTATCCTTTAAATCTCAATCCACGCATTAGTCGCCATACGATTATTATTTCCACGCGATACAACACCAGACGGAGAATTAAAAAGATACCTCTGCGAATAGGCTGCTGAGTAAAGACCACCACTAATAAACGTACAATATATACGTACATACACTAATAAACGTACAATATATACGAATATACGTCCACGCGTGGATTAAGGGGCTGGAATATTCCGGGATACCTTTTAAGCGATTTATCGGTTAGAAAAAGCCGACTTGGCGGTAAGGAGAAACTTTTCGAGATATGCGGGTACGAATGATGCCTTATTCCCGACCCCGCGATAAGGGGAGAGGGTCCCGTAGGAACTCGGAGTGCCGCTTTGAGCCGGCATCTATCCCAGCCGATGATCGATCATCCCTACGATCGTAGAAGCCCCGAGATCCATTACCGGCTAAAGCGTATGTACTCGACGCAAAGATGGATTAGACAAATTAGTAGTTATCTTTCTCCGGGAGCCCGCGCCAGGGATGTTCCCCATTTTTCACGGCGCACTTTTGGAAGGCCAAAGGAGGGCTATATCTCTTCTCATTAAGAGTCCACGAGGCGAGAGCACACGAATGCGGCTCGTCCTCGCGCAGGCTGAATAGCGCGAGGGGTTTGGGAGGGGGGTGGGGGTGCGGGGGAGTTAGAAGCCACGACGAGCCGGTGGATAAGGCCTCGCGCTTCCTTTGCAAACAAAATCCGCGTAAAGGACACTCCGTTACGCGGTTTAATCAAAAGTTTAATCAGACACCCTCGACCGCGGGATTTTTCTATCATCCCCGGATTCTCCAACGAGGTTTAAGCAGCGTGAAATCGAAAGCTTAAACGACGAATTATCTCGACGGTGTATATGTGGGGGCGGAGGGGAGAAGTGTATCATTGAATGTCCTTAGCGCGGTCCGCGCTGGACCGATTTTTCGCCGCTTTCGGAATTATTTCTGATAATGGGTAAGGATGTGTCTCGTCGCGCCATTACGATCTGCTTCTAATGTGTGTCTTACGATTTTTATAATTGGCGAGAAACAGTTGCTTTTTGATAGTTCCCTTTGCGAGGAATATTCTAAATAGGTTGAATGGGAGATCGAGCGTGGGGCGTATACGCCTCACGCGGCGCGGAACGTATTAGTACCATGGATTCTTGGAAATATTCCCCAGACTTACTGTGCTGCATTTCGGAAGAACTCGCATAATTTGAATGCGCCGCGCGAATTATCCAATCGGTCCGTTTATTCTTCCTCTTCGTGGACTTTTCTCCCCTTGGATAATCGCGAGTGTGTGTGTACGTAGGTACGTCGGCAGAGCGGCCCAGTTTCAGTTGTTAAGAACGTTCTGTTGATCGTGCTGCGAATATACAGCGTTGCTTTAATCGTCGAAAGTTTTATCGGATAGCAGCGCCGATGGTGGGGCTGGAACTACCGTTTTCCGGATTCACGCCCGGTTCTTATAACAAGACCGCCGTAACGATAAGTACAACGGTACTCACCAAAATGTAACAACGGCCAAACTCGGTTCTTATCTTGGCGCTCGTCGACTGTACATCCGCGATCCTGAGCATCGTTAATTAGAAAGTTCATAATTTACAGTGTCATCGACGGTGTAGAGCCCTGACTAAGGCGATAAGGAACGGACAGGATATTTTACGACATCCAGTCACTTTCTCTTAAGAAAGTTTAAAGCCCCTCTCAACCGCGCGATCTTCCTGGCACCCTTTACCCCCCTCCCCCCTCCTCCAACCCCCTCTGCATCCCCGGCCATACTCGATGACGTACATTATGAATTTAAGAGAAGACAAGAGCAACGCTCGTACTACCCTATAGGGAAATCAAGGTGGGTCGCGTGTCCCGACTAACCCTTCTCCTCTGGATCCATACTCCCGAAAAGGCGGCCCGCCATATGCCTCTTTCTTCTCGGTTCAACCCTCCGTGCTCCTCGAAAGTAACGATGGACCCTCTCGGGACAGGCGTTTTCGGGGTAACGAGCTGCCTGGAATAAAGCGATACACACACGCTCGTCAATCGAGGAATTGGCGAATGCTCGATCCTCGAGGTAAGTTCGTCGCGCTGCTAAAGGTATATTTAGTTGCACGAGCGCAAAGTTGCCGAGAATAGAGTGTAACAACTTGGTACACTTGCTCCTGCGAGTTCTGTAGAATACTCTTGACGCCTGTAGCGCTGGTATAATAAATATTTAAGGAGCTATGGTGTAGTGGCTGGAAGCTTGGACTTCTAAGAAGGAGATCCAAGTTCGAATCCCGCATATCACTGATGGTTTTTCCATGAGATATGTATACTATAGCTCTTATGGTGCGGAGCCTAGTTTAAACGATAGGTCCTAGACCAAATGAGCTTAACAGTCGAGGAATTGAAGGAAAAAAAATACCTGTTTATGGATTGTCAGAGGTGAATCGATGGGATCCTCGCATCGCGTTCGACTCGACGATAATTATTTCCGTATTTTGCACAAACCAAGGTAAGTGGCCTGAAGATTCTTCCTCGGAGTTTGATTAACCGACAGGCCAGGGAATTTATTTGTACTCTTCATTAGGAAAACCGCGATTCTCCCAATTAGCGGGAATTTCCACCTATCGAACCGCTCTACTGCCTTTGGAGAAGGCGCACCCTGGCAAACGAACTCCCGGCGCGGTGTGCCACTCAAAATCGTCATTCTCGGTTAAAATTCCGTAGCGACGGCATTTCTCGTGAAATAACCGGGGGAAATTCGTAAAGTCGGTCGTAAACCTAATTGAGTTTACATGTTAACGAAGGTGTTTCGCGGCAAGCCCCGGGAGAAGGATACTATTTGGCCGTATTCTCCTTCGAGCGGAGCAAATCTTTTCTCCTTCTTCGAACTTCCTGGAACTTCCTAATGAGGGACCCGCAAGAAGGATTAAGTACGCCTTAGGCAGTCGGCTTACCCGGCTAAGATCGAATCATTACTCAAAAGGGCCGTACGCATTGCCCAAGTTATCGCTGGCGCTGGCCCCATAAGTTCCTTTAAGGGCACTTTGCAAGCGTTACTTTCGCGGTGGCCGTTCTCGAGTATCGCTAACGAGTCGTGCCGATTTTTGCAATTACCGCTAACGACTTTGGTCAAAGTTGCCGCTTTTGTAACGAGGCCTTTGCGAAACATCGTTTACCAAATGCATGATAATGCAAGGGTCGTTCGTACATTTTCGCTATTAATTTCATTATGAATCCATATCGTTAAGTGGGTTAACCCTTTAATTCTCAACTGCGTCTCGAGGCGGACCACGCTTAGTCGCGTATAATGATACCTTTTTTTTGACATAACTGCCCAAGTCATGCATTTAGGAGCCAAGATTTGAGTTGACAAGTATACCATCTGCGGTCTTTAGTTATACGAGGAACATTCTTCGACCACGACAAAATACTTGGGTATTAAAAGACTTTGAGAACCTTGGAAAAATATTTTAATCGATCACTATCGAACGTTATACACTTTTTTATATGCACTATTCTGCGAGAGTCTACATATCGACGTCATTAATAAAGCGAAAGCGTCCGAAAAAATCGAATCATCGAACGGCTGAATCTGGACTTCAAGCCTTAAGATTCTCAGTTTCTCAGATAGACCAACGATATTCATTTTACTTAGAGGAAAGAAATTCGTGGTTACTTCACGCGCGCTATTTCTTTTGCATATTCAATTTCGTGGATCGTCGATCGCCAGGGAGCATTCGAGGAGTGCACAAAGCCACGTGATCCACGACGCTCGCGCATCTCCAGGGGAGCATCCAAAGGTGATAGCCAGACCTTACGGAGAGTCCCATCCTGCATCCACAACCTCATGTCCCATCTATACATCGTACTCAAAACGTCAGTCCGTGTACCGAGCCTGCGAAACTCAGGTTCGAAACCGAAACAAGCCGAAGGAAATCAAGGACCGCGATAATAACGGCGTTCTGCTCGCGCGGCCGTCGTCACTCGATCGGAATCCAAGGTACGGCGCGAGACCTTCGGACATTTCGAGATATGATACGCGCTTAACGAGCGTGGCCAACGGTTAAAAAGGAAACCAAGGATCCGGCGGCAGCGGAATTCGATAGCTTGTCTACGAAGCCCGCAGCGGCTCGTAAAAATACGAAAGAACGAAGGGGTCGGAGGGACGGCAGGGGGAGGAATGGCGGTGGCGATGCAAAACTATTCAGAGCAGCCAGGGGTATGAAGCGGCAAGATGCCCGAGGAGGGAGAAATCCCCGTTGGCCAAAGTTGGAAATCTGTGGCTCGCTGATCCCTAAGTAAACTAGATTGATATTTGCATAGAATCGGAAGTCGTATGAATATCAGAGACTTTAGCGGGGTCCACGCTGCCTTCGCCAATCTACGTCCTCCTTTTCTCCCTCCCCCTATCTATCTATACATCTCTCTCCCTCTCTCTCTCTCTCTCTGTTCCTCACTTGGCTCTCGGTTCTACGCCACCTTTCCGCCGCACACCGCGTATATTCCTCGTCGATACCGTAACACGTATTCCAAGCGCTATTGCCAGTACGTGAGCCCAACCAGCTCGTGTGTTTTCGAGCCCTCCCCTCCGTTCCTTCGCCCCCCCTCCCCTAGGCGCGCGTTATTTTTTTCGCCCCGCACATTTTCCCTCTGTTGCGCCCCGCTTTTCGCGCTTATTTGCACCGTCGGCCACGATAGGTACAATATTCATGCTTAATTAGCGCTTAATACGGTGATTCGCGGAAGCGGTGGAAACCGCGGATATTTGCATATCGTCGAGAACGCCGAGCAATTACGGTGGCCGCTTCTCGGCGGGATCTTTAATCTTACGGACGATTAATTTCGCGCTCCGGTAATCACGCGACCCTCGTCAAGGCACTCTCCCTCTCCTTCCCTCCCTTCGTCTCACCTTCTCTCACTCTCTCTCTCTCTCACTCTCTCTCTCTCTCTCTCTCTCTCACTCGTGCCAACGGCCAACTCCTATGGGCAGGGCCCGCTTACGTACGGTCGAGAGCACCGACTTTTTGCTAGCCGCCGAATGCACGAACAAATTCCAACGAATTCCCTTCCGGACGAAGAAACGGACTATCGTGTATATGAATATGCTGGGATAAATGTGGGAATGGGCGTGGCTTAGGTATGGACGGTGGAGGGGGGAAGCACGCGTTAAGGAGCGTGGGTTTAACGTTAACACCGAACCTACCAGGCACTTTCTGGACGTATTTATGCGTGCCATGTGTATCCTTAACCCTTAATTGGAAGGATGATTTTTATTGCGTAACCGGAAATATGTGTTCGGAATCCACTGAATCGTTTCTATGGATAGGGTTAACAGCGCCTGCAATCCAACGGAACAAGAAAACACGCGTGCTTGTTAGACATATGATTTCTGTTAAGAGTTAAAAAAAAGGGTGTTAAGAAGAGATATCGATAGATATATAGAATGTTTTACACTGTGCTGTAGAATTATGGAGAATCTCAAAAAAATACTTTTTTACGAAGTACAGCGATTTTTATAAGTGGCCGACCTGTGATTTTGATCGCTTCAGTGGGTTTAGTGTTAACACTTAGCCAACCGCGCGCGCCGCAGCGAACTGTACGTTGTTCATCGCGCATTTTTCGCAAGTAACGCGCACTAATATTCACTACTTGATATAAAGGAAGTCTGAACATTATTCAAATGGTCAAATAGATTTTACCGCAACAATTTCGTTTTGTCCTGTGAAAGGGAAGTCGCACGTGTGACAGACGTATGGGCTACACATTTTAGTCAATTTGATCGCGACTTTAATAATTTTAAACTTGTGTTTACTCAGAAATTGTAATAAATATATTATTGATTTATTATTCACCTCAAGATAATAAACATTTCTTGTTCAATGATCAATTGGTAGTGATTATTCATTAAACATGTTACAAAATAAAATTGGTCGCAGCTTACACGTGCAAAGATACGTGTGATTCGCATAACTTCAAACGCCCAGCCAAACCGTGAAATGCCTCTAGGTGTGACCGCCCATATTATTATTTATGCAAGGGGTTAAAACCTTTGGTCAGAATGGAAGCCAAGAAAACCAAGATTTCCGTTATTCTAAACACGCATCCGATTTTATCCTCGAAATTAGCCTCGATAGCGTGCGAGAAAACGACGCACCATTCCTCGACTGTTTGAGCGAAGCGATCGCGGCTAATTCGCGTCAAGAATTCTTTCCAGTGGAAGGATTTTAGTGGGGTGTATATGGATACGTTGAATTAAAGGCTGGAATAATGTGAATTCAGAATGAGAATGGTAATAGGCGGAGCTTTAATGGTGGAATCGTTTACTCGGATGAAATAGAAGGCTTTCGTTATTCCGGACACGGATAATGCGCGAATTTTATCCGGAAAGATAATCACGATGGTATCCATAATAATCACGGCGTCCTCTCTTTTAACTCCGTGCGAAACCATTCCGGTTAATTCCGGTAAATTTCATTCTTTATTCGCTTCATCAATGTGGAACGTCGGGGATCGAGTCGGTTGTGATGACGACGCGCTGCATGAAATTTTAAACGGCAGCGCTAACTATATTATTCAGTATAATCGAATCCGAGGCTCGACAGTCCCCTGAGCTTTGTCAATTTAAGTTTCACCGAATTCCCGATTTATACACCCCCTCCCTCCTCAGTTTATTACCCAAGACGTGGGTAGAGATAAATACGAGCATCCGCCTTCCTCTTACCTTCCAAAAAATATACTCGCAATATCGTCCCCTACATCGCGAGCCTAGCTTCTCATTCTCGCCGAATAAACCGACGACCAAAATTTCAAGGGAGAACCTGTGCCTTCGTATCTTCAAGGAGCACCACTGGTGTAAAAGTTTCGAAAAATTTCCTTTTTTTTCTTCGAAAACCCGCCATTTTTAAAAATTTCAATTTTTTACTCTATCCTGAGTCATTCTATAGGCCTTCTAGTTTAACGCTTTTCTTTTCTATATTCCAGGCACTGTGAAGGCGACAGTGGGGCAACTTCTTCTTTTAAAGGCTAGAGAAATATCCAATAACCACCACAAAATTAAAGATTTCCATTCCCAAAAAATTATAACATTATCTTTAAACATCTATAAACATAGCCTAAAAATTTCGAAACACTCAACGTAACAGTTCTCTTTAAAGAAATTCCCCAAAATTACCTTTCCTCGGACGTTCACACTAATAAGCGAAACTCGATGAGAACACTTCAAAACCCTTGAACCCTCAACGGAACCCAATGAAAATCCCTCGAAAACCCTGAACAATCCCCTAGAACCAACCTCGGCCGTGCTCGCGCAGTAGGGAATAACAGCGGCTCAACAATTTTTCCCAAGCATAACAAGTTCCAGCCGTGTAAGATACCAGGAGGGAGGGAAGAACGGTTCGTTCCGGGCTAAATAACCGTAATGACCCGCGGCCAGGAAGGAAGGAAAACAGAGGGAGGCCGAAGGAACAGCGTCCCGTCTCGTTATCAGCCGCGAAGGGCGAAGCTCGTTATCCGCGATTCGCGGATGCTTATCCCGCGGAATTTTTCCGCCAGGGACGAGGAACGAACGAATGTAATTCCGCGTATCCGGCAGGCGCCGGCGTGTACGCACCTCCCCGGACGCGCAATAATTCTCAATCACGATATCACGGCTGCCCCGGGCGGTGGTTAATTAAAACAGGCAAAATAGTCGCGGCACCGCCGCCGGCCTTGAAATTAACACAGCAGTTTACGTACCGTGTTTGCTTCGCTTTCGTCGCAAGTTTGCATATTCGCCATTACGACGCTCGTGTTGGCCCTGGGTAGTACCGTCCCTGCAGGTACGTTCTCGCCGTGTTCGTCGGGGGGTTACACGGGCATGTACGTGTGCTCGTTTGCCACGTTTCCCTCGATGGGCGGCTAGCACCGGGGGTGTTGTCGGTAAGCGATCGGGACGGAGGCGGGGAGAGGCGGAATAAAGGAGGGTCGGGCTGGGAATCGTGACTCTCGGAAGGAGACGCGGGGGCAGCCGAGGGAGGAATTAAGATTTACAGCCTCGCCTTTTGTAACTCGCGCTAATGCGCTGTTGTACTGTGGTGCTGAAAGAGTACTGGCTTGCTCGGCGCGACACTGGCGATGCTGTGCGATATGGTGATTTTCGAAGAATAGAGCTTCGGTGTATTATGTCACTGATTATGATGTGTATATCGCATCATATTATATCACTCTGTAGGATGTTTTTGGAAACACTTGAAGTGTTTTGCAGGAGGACTGAAGGTTGGTAAAAATCGTGGCTTGGAAGAAAGGGGGAGCGGGGGAGGAATTAAGATTTACAGCTTTGCCTTTTGTAACTCGAACTAATGCGCTGTTGTATTATAGTGCTGGAAGAGTACTGGTTTGCTCACTGGTTACGACACTGGTGATGACGTGTGATATGGTGATATTTGAAAAATTATTCGATCTATTGTACTACCAATTATTAAATATTAGAAGTAACTATTATATTATAGGAAATAGGGGTTCAGTGTATTGCACCATTGTGCTCTATGATGTTTGAATGTTTAGACAATGCAGTAAAAACTTAAAGTGTTTAATATGAGGACTGAACATTGATCAAAATCGTGACTGGGAAGAAGATATATGCGAAGAACAACGGAGATATAAAGGTTCACAGCTGCGCTATTTATAATACTGAAAACACTCTATAATGTTGTAATATTTCACAAAATAGAAGTCTCTCTTTGTAATATTTCACGAGGAACGCACGATCGCGTTCAAACGTGAGATCGAGACGTGGGCCAAAATAATGATTCAAAAAAAACCGAACACGAATCGTGCCAGAAAAATGAAGGTCCACTAATATTTAAAACATGATCTGTACGATATTTTTTTCGAAAAGTTCGAGAACCACTTGCCAACACATTCGGTCGAGAGGCTGGTCGAAATTGTGATTCGGAAAAAAATATAAAAGAGAGATACGAAAAATGATAAATATCGACGCGTTTCACAAGTTTACACTGTGCAACACATTCTGATACAGTAATATACTGCAATATTTAAATATGTAAAAAAACACAGATTTACTCTCTAGAATATTTTTCAAAAAATACAAAGTCATTTTCCAACATTTCACTGCTACATACAAATTGATGTTCACCTGGTCTTTTTTTTCTCCTTTTTTTTGGGCGTTATTTGGATCGCGATTAAACAAAAAATTTCACGATGACAGCCAGTATTATACATCGATCTCACAGAGAAATTTAATAATGAGAGACATTCGAATCGCTCATAATTCTAGGATGATAGGAGACTCCGTCAGTTTCAAGGGAGTTATATCGTAATTAAAATGATGCCATTGCACAGGACACGATAACAACGCGGTCCTGCTGCAGAGTCCTTCGAGTTTTATAAGAAACTTGCAACCGTACCACTAGAGGGCCTTTTAAGTGCAGGAGGGTTAATTAAGTCAGCGGGAACACGAAATACGCGTTTGCACCTTCCTTGGAATATCAGACTGGCGAATCTTCCGAGTTTCATCGTTCACGCTTTATTGCCGTCACGCAGAATCCGTCCTGAGTGCAGTCTGGAATTTACATTGGATGGGGAGTTTTGAATAGTTACAGCTGTCAGATGAAATCATAAGATGTGGAAGAAACACTCGAAGAGTTCCGATTGTCCAATATCTGACCAGAAAAATATCGAAGCACGTTTCGATAAAAGGATTTCTCATAGAATTTAAACGCGTATTAACGAGCTTCAAATGTTGCCTTACATTAATTGTCATCTTCCTTTTCATTTTTCAAGGAGGTTCGTTCGTTTTTACTCTGGCAAATGTATCTGATATGGTTAAACTTTAAACAATGCGTCTGATTTTTATGCATCTATGCGACATCTAGCAGCCCTGTTCTAAAGGTACATCGGAGGTACGCCTTTTCATGAAAGCTGCACACTGCACTATGGATAATCAGAGTTTTTCCAACAATTATGGTCTGTGGGTACATCAAGCTGACAAATCGATCGCTCTCACCTGAGAAAACACGAAACGAGCAATAAATCGAATACTTATCATCACAGCGTTCGTGTACGGACATTACTTTCGCTTGTATTTTTTACCAGAAGCAGGAAAAAACCACAGTGCAGAATAGGAAGCAACATAGAGACTATCGAGATGCGCTAAGATTCTTCGCTGACAATCGATCACGGATTTATACAGCTGCATATGCAAAATATACCATCGTTCAATCGTCCTTTTTGGCACTTTGGACGGACCACTCGTTGTTAACCCACTGCGTCTATACGCCGTGCTTTATTGTCAGTTGGTCGGTGTCGATACGACAAAGCAGTCTGCGGGATCGGTAAACTAGCGCACTGTACCCACTATCAGTGTTCAAACTTTGCGTATCGCGCGATGCTAGAGGACAGGAAGACCAAAAGTGTCTTTATCCGCGCAACGCCGCCACGGATAACCAAAACTAATAAAGCCAGTTAACGAACCGCGAACTCTAAATATCAGTTTATCGACCATACAATCAGGCTGATATCCTCTGCCAGACCTTGCAGGAATCCTTATACTTAGCTTTTCATCCTCGTGGTAAACAAGAATCGTAGTCTTACACGAAATTCTTAGATTGGAGCGCATCGAAGTCAAAAGACGAGACTCGATCCAGCCGTGACATTTTGCCCGCCTATCCAGGAATATTTCGCAAGAGCCAGGCAGACGAGTATACGCCTAGGGCACAACGAGGGAGATAAAACGAGCAGAAGCGGGACAGCGGCTTATGCCAAAAGGCTCGAGGCAAGGAAGCAGGTATAAAAAAGGTTACGCAACGCTTTCCACACATTTTTCATAGCTTAATCAGGCCCAGAGCGGGCACGAAGTAATCCCGCAGCCAGTCTTTGCCGCCAGGCAGTACGGTGCCTTTTAAAAGCGTATCTGAAACTTATTAGATTATGTATTTAATCAATGCTTAAGAGCGATAAGGGGCAACGATAACTCGCGCGGGAATTACTCCGAAGTGTGGGTACGCATCCATATAGATAAATCGTATCTCCGCACCTGCGGATACGTACGCGTAAAACCCAAGATCCAGCCACTGAAATTACAATAGTGGGATCTTGGCCGTGTCTCGAAGCTTTACAACGACACCTTCGAGTATCGATCAATAATATAAATGAATATTAATAAATCCAGAAGTCGAGGAAGGAAGGTAGCGCGCGCGATTCGTGCGACAATTGCAGAGTTTGTCACAACGATCCTAATCGAAACGTGCGCCGAGCGGCTGGCTTTCGACGTCACTTCATTCCTCGCTACACCAGAGATCGTTTCGCCATTAATTCCCCGAAGGCAGGGCGATAACGCACGGAAGTCGGCGAAATTTACATACCCCAGATTAAACGCATTTATGTTCGTGATGATCAGCCAGCGCTCACGGTGGTGTTATCGTAGAAACGTGTTTCGCGCCGATCACGTGCCAGGGGCCGCGTCATTAAACCATGGTCTAGGTTCGACGAGATACCTTGGCACGCACGATGCGTATGTTATCGCCTCACCTGTTGCACGTGTCGATAAGTGCGGCGAATGGGCCCTCGAAGTTATCGCTCATCCTACCAGGGCTCGAGAGAGGATTGGCCGTACCCCCGGATTGGCTGCTGGGATCGGCAAGACGTTATTTTTCAGCGTGATTTCCACAAATACACCGCTCAAGCCTCGTGCCGCCGAGCTAATGCTATTTCAAGACGGCGATCCTTTACGCGTGAAAGCTCACGCCTCCGGCCGCTTCTGGCTTTACGGTCGAATGCTAGAAAATAATCGTGCACCGACCTCGACGTCGGATTGGCTCGTTAACGCTTAGCCAATAAGCGTTAATGCCACTTTATCAGACGATGGAGATGATTTTTAACGGATGCGCTCCAGATTTTCACGAAGAGCCGCGTCTTCGGATTTTATTGTGAGGGGGGGGGAGGAGGCAAGAGAGGTCTTTATGGAAGGTGCAATCTGCTCGATGATACCTCCGAGCTGAGAAATGTACACCTCGTCTAGAAACGGAGCTCTATTGAATCAGTCTTAACCCATTTGATCGGCCCGATTTGCACCGAGCGTCAAGCTCCGATCGCTCGAACTTTGGATCGAATTAGCTTCCAAGGAGGATCGCCCCGTGCTTTTGCCCGCTGTTACTCTCCTCGACGTAGGCGATTACCTCGTCCACGGCGACCGAGCGATTTACGAGGCGAGGCGAAGCGCGATTTTCCATCATCGACCGCGTTTTCTTACGACGCCCGTCCACAAACGGATGTTTAGAATCGGAATCTTGGAGATCCAAGTTTGCCCGGATGATATGATAACGGGAAGGAGCTGAGCCAACATAATATCGTAAAATGTAAAACGGCGCCAAAGTCGTTGCTTAAAAGCGCAACGAATGTAAACTTTGGCGCGGACGATAAGAGTATCGCGGTTAATTAACGCGAATACTTATAGGAAAACGAGAAAACGCGAAACTATTAGGTGTACAACTTTGCCTCCGCCGTTTTACTGTGGCTGGCTTTAGCCGCAGATAACCAGTTTTTTTTCGATATGAAATTCGTACGCTACTCGAAAGATCGGAGAAAGTAGTGGCGAACGATGGGAAATACTTTCAATCGTATACGTATAACCGGTTTTTTTACTATAAAGCCTCGAACTTCGAAAAAAATGGACGTAAAAAAAATAGACGTAAAAAATGGAAATAAAGAGTCCGTCCAGTTACTCCAGTGACCAATTCTCTCCACGCCTTTTTTCTTTATATGGCTCAATTCACCGCCTTACATCCCAAAATTCCTATTTCATTTATCTCTCAATTTGAATAAACCCTAATCAAGGAGCCACGCACGAAGCGGTCAAAATTGATCGACTCTCTCACACGCATCGTCGTTCTGACAAATCTTAACACAATCAGATCGAGCAATTACCAAACATGAAAAACCCCGCTAAAACCATATTAACGAATCGTCTCAAATCTAAATGCGAGCAAAAAGCTCAGCAGCTCCAAATCCATACAAAACCAAAGCTACACGCCTAATAATCCGCCAGATCACCATCGTTTCCATCGCACAACCAATGTCCCTCCTCCGATCCGGCCAACAGGCCAAAAGCCCACGGTCTCCTTTTCCTTCCACGCCCGGCGCAGCGAGTCCGCGTTTCGTAACCTCCTAAACGCTCTTCCTCCAATCTCAATAGAAAAATCGCGGCTGGCGGAATCGGCCGGCGCGAAGGGGAGGAGCCTAAGGCCGCAAGGTGCTTCGACGGCCGGCGACAAATTAATCTGTCGCGGACATAAGACATAACGACACTGAGCTCTTCAATTACGGTCGGATTAGCGGTACACGAGGGGTTCCCCTACTCCCCTCCCGGCCACCGTCCCCGTCGGCGGTCCCTCGCGCACAGAATCCGTACCCAGTGTCCCTTGCACGCTCTTCACCTCGTGCACAATCTGCCACGGCCTTTGAAACGCTATATAAAGTGACAAACTTCCTCGGGTCGCGGTATTAGCGTTAACGCGCGGTATCGCGATCTAGTTAGGTAATTCCAGGAGGGGAGAGCCGCCGCGCGATTATCGGCATCGACGATCGGCACACTCGCTTTTCTAAGGACGGTGCTACCAGTGTCGTGCGCTACGCTACCAAGGATGGCCCGCTTCAAGGCGTGATACGTATCCGCACATTGAATTGACATTGGGAGAGCCCGAAGGGAGAGAGACACTGCGCCGCTAGCACCTCCGCTCCTAGGATCAGTCGGGTACGTTCCAACGAAATCAACCTGTTCTCGTGGAATGGGCGGTTTTGGGACTTGGAGCTTCTGGGATGGGAGATGTTTGGAGGATCTCGTGGCCATGGCGTGTCTGGATGATCGAATGCCGGGATTTAGGATGTAATCGGGGATCGAGCGAGGCACGGATGTGCGATTGCATTGATCGAGAGAGAGAGAGAGAGAGAGAGAGAGAGAGAGAGAGAGAGAGAGAGAGAGCAGGGAGCGCGTTCGTCGATCCTTTGCTCGGCTCTCTGGGAGAGAGAAAAAAAAGATCGTATTTCGCAAGGGTGGATACGTGATAGTCCGCCTCGCGACCTCGATATACCCAGGATACGTTTACCATTATAGTTATTCGGTTGACTCGAGACCTGACCCGAATATCTCTCCCCTTTATCGAATCCCCGCGGTATTTCGCGCGAAGTTCGGTATCGTTGGAATTGAGAATCGTGGATGAGATCGGATTAATTGCAGTTGCTGTGCGCAGGGAAGAGGGCTATCTTATCGGAGATTTGGATTTAAGCCTCCGATAGGCATCGACTTTCGGATCTATCGATCCGCGTCGATGAGGAGTGCTGACGCGCCAACTTTGATGTATCGCCGATCGGGAATTATTTATGGGATAAATATTTGGCGGAAAGCTGTTGTTAGACAGAACGGTGTATCGTCAAAGACATCGATTCGTCGGCTATTTACACGCAACTCTAGACGGCTATGTAAATTCGCGCGATACAGTTTATTGGCGATAAGTTGATGTTCGGGCACGCTTATAAATTTCTCCGTTCGGTCGAGGAAAGTTGGTAAAAAATGATACCCAAGTTAAACATCGGCGACAATCAGCGTCTCGGCTTTGAAATACAACGCGCAATATTCGCGGAGTATTGAGTCGTTAAAAATGCAGCGCTTTGGAGTTCGTAATCCATGGAGGCAGAGGTGTTGAGTTACTTGTCTGGTATCTTTCAGAAGACAATATTCGAAAATGAAGGCCCTGCTCGTGCTGCTCTTCGTCGCCCTCGGATTCTACGATTCCATGGCGCTTCCACAGGGATCCGAGGAATACGAAGGTTTGTCGGAACTCACGATTTCTTTGTATCGACATTTGGGATTCCTAATGGCCGGTCGTTGGTATTTAACGGGAATAGATTACTCGTCTTATCGCGCACCGTCGTCGAGACAGACGCACGTCAACATTCAAATACATTAATATTAAAACTACCGATCACTTTTCTGATATACTTATATACACCACATATATCTTTAAAAAAGATAGAACAAAGCAGAACCATCCATATATCATTATAATGATCTACATACGCAATATAATTGCGAAAAATCTCAGAAAACTCATCGTTAGAAAATTGCAATATTTAAAAAAAAATGTCTACCCAAAATATCTCTATTAATTCGTTAGTTCCAGTCTTGAGATCCCTCTAACCTCACCGCTCAGAGTTTATTACAGCGATTAATCGCATTTTTAAGAAATCCCAACAACGACACTAAATTCGATTTAACGCGCAAGCCAAAGGATGAGAAACGAAATAAAATCAAACACAATCGGAGAACTCGAAAAAAACTCTACATCTTCGAAAGATCCATTATTACCACAACGATGCGAAATTTTGATCTCCCATCAGACATGTCCTTCTGGCTGAAGTCGGGCCAGGAGAACCTCCAAAGGATTCTGGCATACAAGATGAACAAGAATCGTGCGAAGAATGTCGTCATCTTCATCGGAGACGGCATGGGAATATCGACGATCACGGCCGGACGTATCTTCAAGGGTCAAGCCAACGGCGCTAGTGGCGAAGAATACAAATTGGAGTTCGAGAAGTTCCCTAACACCGGATTAGCCAAGGTATGACAATGTAATCATCCCGCCTCCTTATCAATACACATCTCCCCGCGTATTAAGATACGGAATTGCTCTAATCCCCCGAGATCCTTTATTTGAAGCGTATCGCCTCGTATATCTCTTCCGTCAATAGAGCGCGTCGATAAGCGAGGCGGAAGTGGAGGATCTTACGAATTTTCCCCGATTTCTCATGACGACACTATGAGGTTGAAGAAGAAAAAAAAACTAATCTCGTAGAACAGAAGTCGGAAAACGCACGCGGCTCTATCATGAATAATGACTCTGCAGCGTGCAATATCTTAGTTGTAGAAAATACTTTTTATCGATAAACAAGATTACCGTTAACCGCGATAAGTGTCTACTTTTTTTTATAATTCAGTGCTCAATGTCGAAAAGTCGATTACTCAGAGTCGCTACATTGGCCGCGCATTTCGATCGTCAGTAATAATCGCGCGATATCTGGAAACATATTTTATATCTCATAGAACGATTCCTGTATTGCGAGTTCTTCGTCTTAAATTTATATGGGATATTTGAAGAAAAAAACTTGTAATGCAGGAACCGTAAGTTTTATGAAACGGGCCCCTTATATCCCTCCGCCACTTGGCTACGTGACCCTATGGACAAGAAACGGCGCAAGGACCTCCACGGAAACCATCTTTCGAAACGTTATGAGTTTACAAATTCGAGATTATACCCAAGGAAAGAGGCAGCCCAATCCTATCCATCACACATTATCGATTCCCAGTTCCTCTCCAGCAGCTCACTTCTAAATTCCGTCCTCGAAAAAAAGTATTATTCCACCAGTGACATTTGGCTCTCTCGACCGATCGGTTTTTCTGACCATTGTCGTAGACGTACAACGTGGACAAGCAGGTGCCCGATTCAGCGGCGACGGCCACGGCGATATTCTCCGGTGTGAAGTGCCGGTACAAGGTGGTCGGGCTGGACAGCAAAGCCACCAACGATCATTGCGACAGAACGGTCAACGAGGCGAGCAAATTAACAACGGTGGCGGATTGGGCACAGCAGAGCGGCATGGACACGGGTAAGCGGCCCTCCTATCGTCTTTCTCGGAATCCACGAAACGAAGCTAAGCCGGTTGTTACCACGGACAATTCGGCACGTGCGTACACTCCGTGGGCGGACGGTGCTCAGATAAGCGGGCCGGCACTGTGCTGGGCAAACAACGCGCGAAATCTTCGCATAGATATGAATAATCTTTGATCGTCGAATATTAAGCGGGCAAACAACCGGTCGGCGGTAATTTCCGATTGATAAGGTTAGTTTCGAGGTTCGCCCACCGAACGCGAATAATTGTCCTTGCCTCCTCGGTCCGGCGATTAAGTGTGTCAGATAATCGACGAATTTCGAGTGGCAGAAGTAAGTTGGGTAATGGCTTCAACGTTTAATCCTGCGAGCTACGCATCGTCAGGGGCGTCCGAGCATTTCGTTGTGTGTACGCGTGTAACGCCGCTGGCCGAAGCTCGTTGGGAGTAGCAGCACACAGTGAAAGTTTATTCAATCACAGGTGAGGTCATGAGCCGACCTTCTGGCTTATCTAGAACGATTGACCATGAGTAATTTCCCTTTCGGCGATATAAAAGGAACTCTTTTATTTCGTTCATTGTCCTTCAAAGCGCGACACCCGTAGCACTGACCTTCATTAACCCATTATATGCCGAAGCCAGGAGCGAATCTAAACAGCGCGCTCGTTCGTTCGTTTCCTATGGCAAGCTGATTGGAGAAAAACGTGCTTTTATCGAGCCTTTCATAGCGGACAGCGTAACATTTAGGTGGAAAGATCAAAATTAAGTTTCACCTGTTTAACTTGAAATAAATAAAAGAAGCAGGTGTTCCAAGAAAGAGACTATGATGAACAATGCGTTAACAGCGATGCGCTTCCTCTAATTACATTCCCCGAGGCGAAAAATATTTCGAACGCTTTTGTACTTATCGGAGTGAGATAATACGCCACCGATTCGAGCTTCGTTAGTCTAAAAGATAAAGGAAATCGCGGGTTTGCACTAATCGCGTTTTTATCGAGGAATAATAAATCGAGCTTTCACTCGTGTATCAAAGAGAGTACTTAGCTCGCACAAAGTGTATTATTCTCAATTCAAATTTTTTGCACTCTTCAAAATTCAAATTCCGTTGCAGGATTCGTGACTACCACCCGTGTGACGCACGCCACGCCAGCCGCGCTTTATGCTCACGTTAATAATCGCGATTGGGAGTGCGACGCTTCGATACCGAAGAGGTACAAAAACTGCGCGAAGGACATTGCCAGACAACTGGTCGAGGATGCGCCTGGCAGGAATTTCAAGGTGACTATCCTCAAAAATCCTCGGTTCTGACGATTGTTATACGTCTCGTGATGTGGTCTTGACAGCAGAATAATGCTCGTCAAGATCACATCGCGAGATATATAATGTTAGGAGCTTCGATAAGTTCTCGCTGTTTTACTCATACGGCACCCAACGTCCTTGCTTCTGAATCATTCCCAATGCTTTGAAACGGTTCAAGACTACTGCGTCATCTACTCTTAATGATTTTTTAAATTCAACTATCATTAAATAATTTCTCTAATTCTTTGTCTTCAAACATTTTCGGAGCGCTAGAGTGTTTTTTGTTTTTAAGATCACAATCATTGTATTTGAAGCGTTTAAACCAGTCTCTACATGTGGTCTCCAACAGAGCATGCACGCCATAAGTCTCAACAAGAATTCTATGTGCTTCAGCAACAGATTTCTTTTGAATAAAACAGTACAATAAAGTTCCCCGCAAATACTCTTTACCTGGCACGAAACTCGATATTTTAGAACACTATTTACACATTTTTATAACTAAAAAAAACTGTGCACACTGTAGCAAACTAACATAAACCGAAGTTCAAGCTTACTAATAGCACTTCCTTCTAGATACGTTACCATCTGAAATTACATGCACATAATCCTCGTAATATCATCCAGAAGGAAACAGCTAGAACCTATTCACGATCCTAATAATATATTTATCGAGCAAGAAGAATATAAGCAACGTGTCTTTCGACGATTATCCACGCCTAACCTCCACGATCCTCGACAGGTGATGATGGGAGGTGGAGCCCAGTGCCTTGGCCTGACCAAACTGATCGACACCGACGCCTGCGAAAGAATGGACGGCAGGAACCTGGCTGCGGAGTGGCAGCAAAACAATCCCGAAGGGGCGGTCGTCACGACGACGGACGAGCTGATGTCCTTGGACATCAGCAACACCTCGAAGATCATGGGCATCTTCTCGCCTGGCCACATGCCCTATCACGCGGTCAGGTCACCCGAGACGCCCAGTCTGGCCAACATGACCACGCAGGCGATAAGGCTGCTGAAAAAGAGCAAGAATGGTTTTCTCCTCATGGTGAGTCCGACTCGCGCGTCCTTGACCTTGCGGCTCGAGCGCCATTCGTTCGATCGTTGCTACAAAAAAGCGCGAGGCGCGATCGAGACACGGTTTCGCGTACGTAGGAAAGCGAGTTAATGCCTGGGCTGGGATGATAATGCATCGCCGGAGTTGCAGTTTCCCGGACACGGTGTCTAGGTTACAGTGCTTAAACGTGTAATAATGCAGGCAGCGGCTCTGTAATCAGTAATGCACGGAAGCATCGCGCCGGCATTCGGTTGGAATACGAATGAGGGTAATTTGCCGCGATGTTTTTCGGGGGAAGGGGGGAGGCTTTCGCGTCCTTTGGAGCCTTTGGAAGGATCGAAACTGGCTCGAAGGATCGAAACTGGCTCGAAGGATCGAAATAGTCAGTATGAGCGACACATTTCGAAGGATTGAAGGGTTTTGAATAATCGAAATATTCCACATAATCGATACATTTCGAAGGACTAAAGGGTTTCGAATGATCGAAATATTCCACATAATCGACACATTTGGAAGGATTGAAGGGTTTCGGACGATCGAAATATTCCACGTATTATCGATACATTTCGAACAATCGGTACTTTTGGAATGAGCGAAACTTCTGATTGCAGGTGGAAAGCGGGAAGATCGACATCGCCCATCACAGCAATTACGCCAGACAAGCTTTGAGGGAACTCTCGGAACTGGAAGAGGCGGTGAAGGTCGCCCTTAGGCACTTGAAGCTCGAGGAGACCTTGATCATCGTCACGGCCGACCATTCGCACTCCTTCACGATGAACGGCTATCCCACGAGAGGAAACGACATCCTGGGCTTCGCCAACGACGTCAGGAAGCCGAAGATCAAGCCCTACGAGACAGTCAGTTACGCCAATGGGCCGGGTTTCCTGTATCACAGGCGAAACGACAGTCAGGCTATCAACGAAACGTGGAGGCCCGTCGAAGAGGACAAAACTCGAGGCCAGCCCTTCTACATGCACATGGCTGGTAGATACATGAAGGACGAGACGCACGGAGGAGAGGACGTTGGTGTCTTTGCGATTGGTAATTAATAAATATTCTAATTATTCCTCGAGAGAATCCAAGACGTCGCGACTCTCTATAAGGCTGAAAAGAAATTAATTTGAGAATTCATTTCGAAAGCATAAAAACATTATATAACCGCGATGCTTTGATCTTGTATCAGTGATATATGCGCTTTGGTACAACTCCTGCAATTTTTTCCACGTAGACGGGCAATAAATTGCTTTAAGCGACATACCAACTCTGACATTTACGCAACAAACTTAAGATCGTTTGAAGATAAATAAACCATATAATCGTATAATCAGGATACAAGGAACTATTAGGAGTACAGGAAAAGAATGTCGTTTTTGCGTGGTTCGCGCAGTATCCATCTGCCCTCTCTCTCCACAGCTTCCCGTTTTTTTAAGCGTCTCTCGAACACTCGACGATGAGTAACCGAGATTGTTCGCAATTTTTTCGACCGACAAAGTTAGATCGCTTTCAAAAAGTACAGCACAAATAAAACAAAGATAAATCATCAAATGTCGAATAAATTCTTCGCGTGGTAAAAATTGATCCATACACAAATCAGGGCATAATATTCCAATTTAACAAATCACGATACACTCCTGACAAATAAACTCACTGAAATAACGCGAAACGCGTCTTCAAAGAGCAACAATCAAAATACAACTATTCTCCAAAAGTGTGTAACAAAAAAAACGACATTCTTTTGCGGTACCCCTGATATAAGAAAACCGTTTTATAGAGAGCTGTGCGAAAAGATTCGATCGCAAAGTAGCAAATTAAATTCGATGTACAACCTCTCGCCTTCCATTTTCAGGACCCTACTCGCACCTGATCCGAGGTACCTTCGAGCAAAATTACATTGCTCACGCCGTGGCGTATGCAGCTTGCTTTAAAGACTGGCCTTCTCACTGTGATAATGCGTACAATCGTTATTTCTACGAATATACAAACGCCGCGCCGCAAAGCGTCGGTCCGTACACCGCGCTATTAACGCTCCTCGCAGCGCTGGTCGTTGCAAGGTTTTGACGAGCGATACCTCGCGTTTCCTTTAGCAAAATGTACAGTCCATTGCCAATAGTATTCTCTCCTTCCACCGCCTGGAAACAGTGCCTATCCTTAAGAGCGACTTTCCGTTTAACATGGCCAATTCGTTGTGGAGCGAGCGGGACAATTCGCGCTTCGGGGATAAAACCATCGCGCACAATGTATCTTTCGAGCTGCGAGACAAACGGGGGGCGTCTATTTTCAACTAGCGCTTCAACTAGGCTGTTATTATTAGCACGGCGGTATATTAGCGCGGTTTGACAGAGTGACGGACGTACGCTCGAACGACGGTATGTAAATATAGGCCGGTAAATGTACATGGTTATACATATTTGAGAAGCACAACGGAGGTTACCCCTAACACTATTCCCACCACGAGCGGTCAGTGATTTCTTTGA
The DNA here is from genome assembly GCA_038496175.1 of Ampulex compressa. NCBI lineage: Eukaryota > Metazoa > Arthropoda > Insecta > Hymenoptera > Ampulicidae > Ampulex > Ampulex compressa. Next base: position 66,397 of record JBCFXI010001055.1, read on the forward strand.
AAAATCGTAGAACTTTGAGTCGCTTCTGGGACTTTTCATGATTTTCTCGCAGCATACGGATCGATAAATTGATGTGTTAACATTTTTCCTTGGTCCTCTTTTTCCTTAAGGATATATCGAGTACGTTTAAATCGGTCTGGAAAATGGCTGGTAGGAATAGTGGTAATATCCATAAAAAGGAGCTCGCTCTTGAGTCGAATACAGCCTTTTAACTCCTTCCCCCCTTTTCTCCTTCGAAGAAGAATCGATGTGTATATGTAAATATACAAAGAGACGTACAAGAGATTTATACATTTTATTTAAACTCCGCAAAGTACGAAAGTAGTGTCTGTAATATATTGTAAAGTCGTGTTAGCGCAGGACGGAGGTACTTATGGGTTTGAGACGACAACAGTCGGTCGATCCTCCGGGCTTGTGCGTCGATGTAATTACGGAAATAAAAGGTTTTTCCTTCCGCCACTCAGGATTTACCCTTGACGATGGCCATGCAATAGTTCTTGTAAATCAGCGGCGCCGTCTCCTCGCTGATGAAGTTCCTGTCCGGCTTCAGCGAGGCGAACGGATTTCTTCGTGGCTCGAGCACGATCTCGATGTCGCATATGGATCGTATTCTCAGCATGTCTCGTGGAATTTCGTGCTTCGTGTACGAGGTCACGGTCACTGGCGCTCTCGCCTCGCAGAACTCCTTTATGGTCCTTGGCCAGGTGTCCTTACCCTCGAAGCCGGTCTCTCGATAGAGGCCTGGGTTGAAGAGGCAAACGAGGTCGGGCTTCTCGAGGCGCTCGCGATTAGCGACATCGTGATAAAACTTTCCAGGATGGAAGGTCACGTTGATGGCCCTCCTGGACGACTTACACGCGGAGCAGATTTTCACTTTGGTCAGGAGACGCATGGGTACGGAAGGCAAGCCCATTTCCGGGCCCACGAATCGCAAGGTCAACGTTTTCAGATTTGGGAGAAAGTGGAGGAAGAATTTCTCCCAAACGATCAGGTTGAGGCACTCGAATTGAAACTCCGCGCCGATCACGTGGATCGCGAAATTATCCATGTCCCTCCAATTGGGGTAGGAAATTTGCATGGAGTAGAGGGCGGTCAGAGGGATGGTGGACATGTGAGAGAGCGTCGAGTACGTGTGACAATCCATGTTTAAATAATACGGGGACCGACCGTAAATTTGGGCGATCAATCGATCGAAATTGTCGGGCAGCGCGAGAGGCTCCTTTGGGTGCACGTTCGCGATTTCCGGATTGACGTAGCCGTGCTGATATTGCATCAGGACGCACCTTCGAAAAACGCGAAATTCCTCGCACCAAGCCTCGTGCTCCTTGGAGTGCAGCTCGCAAGTCGTCTCCACGCCGCACGATGGACAGGAGTTTAATTCCTTGGAGAAGGCGCGACAGACGCGACAAACGCGAGGATAGAGCACGACCTCCTTCTCCCACATTTCCAAGGGCCTGCCGATTTTTATTTGGAGGAATCCGACCTGCTGAAACCTGTACAATCGATACTCGTCCGCCGTGAGCGCCTCGACCTTTGGCAAGGAGCGCTCGACGAAGGAGGTTTCCTTGAGCACCTTGCACAGCTCTCGATGCTTCTCGAAGCCTTGCTTCTCGTGCTTCGCGGAACAGTAGGAGACCATGCCGCAGGATTCGCAGAGGATCTTCGAGCGTTCCATGCAGATCAGGCAGAGGCTGGACACGAAAATGGATCGTGGCCAGAAATTGAGCTCCACGTGTTCTTCCTCGTCGCTGTCTTCCTCCGGTTGGCGGACTCCGGATGGAGGAACCAAGGGATATGTCAATCGATCGTGAATGTCGATCGGAGCTAGGATGTTCGTCGATTCTTTCTCCTGGTTCTCGATGATGATATCCTCTGGTCGGGGTAGCGGTTCTTCGGGACCACGAGCCTTGCAAATCGTGCGCGTCGTAGGAGCACCCCTTCGACGATTTTTTTTACGACCCATCGCGCCTTGGAAAATCGAAAGGACGACAGACGATTAGTCCAGGAGAGATGGATATTCGGGGAGGTCCGTTTTTAAGGACTGTGCGCGATGGAAATTCGACAGCGTCCATTTTTAAGGAGCGTGCACGATGAAAATTCGAAGGCATCCTTTTTGCAGGACTGTGTGCAATGGATATTCGAGTGCGTCCGTTTTTGAGGAGTATGTACAATGGAAATTCCACTGAGTCCGTTTCTGAGGACTGTGCGGTGTGGATAATTGATTGCGCTCAAGGACTGTCTATAATGAAAATTCGACAGCGTCCTTTTTCCAGGCTTGTGCGCATCGAAAACTTGACAGCGCCCTTCTTTAAGCACTGTGCGCAATGAGCAATCGAGTGCGTCCGTTTTTCAGGACTGTTCACGACGAAAATTCTACAACCTCCTTGTTTAAGAGCTGTGTACAGGGGATATTAGAGTACGTCCGTTTTTGAGGACTATGTGCAATGGAACCTCGGTACTGCGTCCGTTTTTAAGGACTGTGCTGTATGGATATTTGTTCGCATCCGTTTTTAAGGAGCATGCGCGATAAACTCAACAAACAACCACACGAGCAGTGTAACGCTCGTGGTAAACTGAACTCTGGCTATAGCACTCGAGGAGCACGCTATGTACGTCCGACGACCGATTCTATTTCCACTTAAAGCAAAGTCGATTAACTCCCAGTTTAGAACAGCATTTTCGACCCGGCGAGCGCGAATGCTTCGAAGGCTCGATAAAGCGCCTACAGTTACGTCAGCACAATGCACGATCACCTCTCGAAATACCATCGATTATTACCGAGAATTACGCGAAACAGCGATCAACGAACTCCTTATCGCCGCCTGAATTCTTTATCGAAAACCAACGAACACCACGGGCGAGCAAAGGCGCGATTCTTTACACCAGAGATCGATCGTTGTCGGGATAGCTTTGAAATGCGTACCTCCTTGATTCGGAAATTCGTGGACAGTGGGAAGATGTCGGTATCGTACGAGATCACGATCGCGCTTTGCACTTATCCGTGCCAGTCTCGAGGAGCTTTTGGTTGCGCTGCGGACCCGTTAGAGGCTGCGGAAGATATTGTCAAGATCCAGGGTCGTTGGCGGGCACCATGCCCATCGCCCAGTCGAAAGTATTTCAGGCACCGCTTTGTTGGCAAAAGCCCGTGTCGAAGGCGGATCAGGCTTAGTTATAGCGGCCGCAGTTATTGCGGCCATGCAATAACATGCGAGAGTACCAGGCCCTTGCGATTATCTAGTATCGAGGAGAATACGTACGCGTAAGTGCACGAGATCATTTTGTTGACCCTTTGAGTGCTGTGCTCGTCTATATGCGCCTGGGAAGAATCACGAACGCGAGCTATGGAGACGTATGTGGCACCGGCTAAAATTTCTGGTCAGACTTTTCTGTATTTTTTTCTGAATTTTCTTCATTTCTGTATATTATACTATTCTGAAAGTTTTCTGCATTTCTGTATTTTATACTCTTGTGAAACTTTTCGGAATTTCTGTATTTTATACTATTCTAAAACTTTTCTGAATTTCTGTACTTTATACTATTGGCGAAATTGCAGGTTATGCTGCACGCAACAAGTTATTTCGTCCTTTCCATGTGATATGTATATTAAAGCTCTGGTGGTTTGGAATCCACCTTAAACAGTAGATTCTAGGATAAATGAGCTTAGCGGTCGGCGTTGGAAATTAAGTAATTTAACACGAAATCTACGAGCCACTTTCTCGATGTATTTATGTATATCACGTGTATTCTTAAAGAAAAAGGGTATCAAAAAGAGATAGATGGATCAAATGATTTACGCTCTGTAAAATAATGGAAAATGTATAAAGAAAATGTTCCTTTACGAAGTACTGCAATTTTTCTACGGAAGCACTGACCAGCCTTTTTGATCGCTTCGATGGGTTTAGTGTTAAGAACATAAAAAAGTTATTTCGTCCACTGAGGAAGTTGTAGTCTATAGAAGTCAGCACTCAAAGGGTTCAATTCCCACGATAAAGACACGTTAATGGCAGATTGGATCCTCCTTTTTACGATTCCGCCGTCGAGGCGCACATTGCGATCCTATGTCCACGTTCGTCTGCAAACACGCTATATCCTCCTGCCTGATAAGCGACCGAGGCAGGCTTAACCCATTTCACGCAAAACTTTCTCCGCTGTAGAGACTTAGAAGCACGACGAAGCGTTTTGAAATTTGCAAAAGTGGATTAAATTAAAAACAGAGTATCTAATGTAACAGGATGTTGATATACCATAAAGTTAATTATCTGCAATACAGTGATAACGGATGATCGCGATAGTAATTATTATTCGCCATCCTTCAAGTTCCTACATTAATGCATTGGCACTTTTCAAGTGCAAAGGGTTAACACCAAAACTACTGAACGATCAAAATGATTGATTAATCTTTTTTTTCCCTAAAAATTAGCAAAATTTACGATAATGCAATTATCCGAATAGGTTTCTGTTTATTTTCTTTACATTAGAATGATTAAGTGGATATTACTTTGCCTCGTTGTTCCCCATTTTTCAAAGATGTATACGATATGTGGAGATATGCAAAAGCGGCCAGTATTTCTAACGTCGAGGAAAACGAGGATTGGCGAATATCGCGCTTCGCACGTCACGATTAATAAAACCAAGCGTCGAGGTTGGGGATCAACGAGGCACAGCATGGTTTCCAGTAAGCCCACGAGTTGTTGCGAACTCGGTGTTTATTCGATCGTTCGTTTCAATATTTTCTCAAGTGGCTCGGGCAGAATAGTTTATATACTTTATTATGTCACCTCTCCAACATGGAAGTATCTTTGTACTCGCGATACTTGGCCGTATTTATGAAAGGGCAGACGTGTCGATAAATACGGTTGCGCTTTCGCACTTGGTACGCGCGAACGTGTGCGCTTCGAGCTTTGTGTCGTGTGCAGGCACATGTGTACATGAGAATTATGCCTACCTAAATGATAAGCACGAACTTTGTACGCTGGTAGTACATTGATTAACGACCAAATCTCGACAAAGCTGCTGAATTTCTTTAAAAAATACGACTTATCTTGGGAGCCACATTCTGCTCCTAATTAATTACTCAGGCCCATCATCGTTTCTCATATATGATTTATCGTATGTTTTCGCGTCAAATCTACACGATCAATGGTTTTTTTTTTATCGTCTGTCGAGCGTCTTTGACATATTGTTTCATGCGTTCGATCGAACAGCGAATATTTATTGAGAATGGAAAAATGGATTTTCCCTTATCTTCCGATGAACATCTCCAACACTTTGTTCCACTCCGATCGAATGGCGAGTGCTCGTTACGAGTGCTCCGTTGCGTCTAATCGCCAATGACAATCGTAATTGATCGATACGAATCAGCCAAACAAATCCGAAGTCGCAAGCTAGACGCTACGCTTCAAAGTAATTCTAGCTCCTTACGAGAAAAAGACAAGATTCGATGTGCGAAAAACAAATACCCTTTTTCCATATGACATATATCCTGTAGCTTCGGTGGTTCAGAACCAACCTTAACACTAAACCCACCGCAGCGGTCAAAGTTTCTTAGAAAAATTACTGTACTTACTAAAAGAGCAGAAAAGACTTTCCATGATTTTACCACAGAGTATAGAACATTCTATCGATCTGTCGATATCTCTTCTTAATAGCCTTTTTCTTTAAAGATATACATGTTATACATAAATATCTCCAGAAAGTGGCTGGTAGGTTTAGTGTTAAACAGTAGCTCCTAGGCCAAATGACTTTAGCAGTCCTTGCCAAAAATGAATTCAAAAGAAAAACCAAATACCCGCGCACAGGTGTATCAAGATACCGCTCGGTCTCTCTCACTCTCACCGCAACCTACCAGCAGATAGAATACGTATTCGTGCCAAATACACTAACACCCTGCACAACGGGCCGTAATTAACGAGTGCCGAATTGAAATATCCTCGATGTGCTGCATGCGTCTCGCCAATTTCCCCCTTTGCTCGATTATTTTACCCCGATCTCCACTATCAGTGCCGCGAGTGTCGGTCCGTCTCGCGCCGCGTATCGCGAGGGCTTCGGATATGACAGTTGCGATCAAGAGGCCAGAGACGTATCAGCCCGCAATAATAACGGCGTAACGAGCGAAATCATGCTTGATCGCCGACGGCAATCGTGAGTATCGAGCGCCGTTAATATTCTCGCGTAGGCCGCATAACCGCGGTCGCATGAAAATACATCCGCACAGGACCGAAAGTGATTGTTCTTCTTGGGGCCTCAAGTCACGAGGGAGAGAAAAAAAACCTCGCGACCGTGCCTCGATACATTAGCAGGCTCATGCGGCGTTAAGAGAATGGAGAACGGTCGCTACGTGCACAAGGTACGTCCCACGGGTTTGAGGTTATGGGCGCCGAGGATATCCAGGCGCACGCATTAACGACGGCTCTTGCTCCCTCAAGATCGCTCTCTAATGTTAAAAAAAAAAGAAGGGTACACTCGCTGCCAGGAGCACTAATCGGAATTGCTTGCGAATTATCACCCACCCTCCTCCCCTGATTATCGTTCCTCATACCATGGGCGACCTAACCTATAATGCTTGCATAGCCAGTAGACGAGGATTTCTAAACATTAACCCCCGCGAATGATGGAAATCATTCTGTCCGCGCGTATCGCGTATTTTAAACCAAACTCGCGGTATTTCTTTCATCGATCAGGACGATGTCTACATTTTGATGCACTTCGGATGGAGATAATGGAGTTTGTTTAGAGACGAGTTTGATGTTATGTTTTCGCACGATTCGGATTGTTGCATCGGATAATTATCGTGTTTTCATAGTACAGGGATTGTATTATCTTTATACGGTGTTGACTATTTTTTTTTATCGCGGTTTCGAGAGATAATCGCTTCGTAAGCATCGCCGTGCACGCGCAACACGTTCCGGAGCGTTAACCAAGAATGCGAGCAACGGCTTGCATGAATTACAATTTCCCCGTGATTAGATTACTTTTATTTTGCGAACATCGATTTTCATTACACAACATGGAAATTCCAAATAGCGCGACGAAGGTCGGCGACAATCGGTTGACGGATACGTTTATCGATTTTTAATGTGCGGCAAAATCATCGATTGCGCAATGTATTTGCAATGTTTTCATTGATATGAAAACGCATCGGACATTACGGTCACATATATCGGACACTTTAGATAAATAAAAATATTCCCCGATAATGTGACATTCATATAAGGCCTACTTTCGTACACTCGTATTTTATATTTCGTATTTTATTATCGTACACCCAAATAAACATCTATGTACGAAATACACAAAATATATTTTGACTACTCGGGCCACTGATCGAACCCTCAACAGCGTCTAAATCACTGATGGATCACCGAGTATTCGTATCGAGGATCGTTTAGCAAATTAATACAATTAGCCTGTAAGGAGGTAGACTCGCGTTTCCGTAATTACAGGTGCATACATCGCTTTACTTTCCACGCAACCTGAGCGTCACTTCCATTAAAACATTTATTACCTTTCAACGCCTCTTTCATTCGTTCGAATATTTCATTATGTATACATCGCGGCGAAATAAATAACCGGTGTTTGATTCTAACTAGTCGAGGGGATGAGGCCGACCTTTCAGTCGCACTGTACACGAGCAATTATTTGTTTCGTTGCAGTTGTCAGTGTTAGCTTGCAAAAGAATAGATCGACGAGAATGAGCCATGACCGAGTACAGGCGCGAAGCTTTGATGGAGATAGCGAAGTTCGTCAGAGGAAATTAAATAAAAGCTCACTCGCCGATAAAATGGTGGGATTAGTTAGCGGCGAATTAATAGCGACAAACGTTGCCGATATTAATATGGAACTGGAAATTAATTCGGACGACGAGAGCGACGGAGGGGATGTGCAACGACTAATACCGTCGCAGGGCGCGGGCGAGGTCATTAACAACAACACCAAGAAAATTATTTCGCCTACGGACCTAACGAACAATACGGAAGACGAAAATGTCTGGTCCATTTCGATCCAGATGTCCATACCCTTCTTGCTCGCCGGTTTCGGCATGGTCGCCGCTAGTCTATTGCTAGATCTTGTACAGGTGTGTAAGAACGGTTTGTGTACGATTTTTATTGAAAGCACGAGGATATCGAGTACGTATGCGAGTGCGCGCTCGCGTAATTTTTTGTTGTAAATGATACGGATAGTTAGACGCAATGAACGACCTTCTATGACTATGTTAATTTGGTATGCTAGATGGTTTTCACCGTCGGGGGAGGTACTTTAACGGTGGTCGTATAATTTTGTATTGTTTCGTAACTGGAGATTTGACTGCATTCATTTTCAGCACTGGCCTGTATACCAAATGGTATCCGAGGTGTATATATTAGTACCAGCGTTGCTCGGCTTGAAGGGAAATCTGGAGATGACATTGGCCTCCAGGTTATCGACTCAAGCTAATTTGGGTCATATGGATACAAAAAAACAACAATGGACATTGATCGTCGGGAATCTGGCCTTAATTCAATGCCAAGCTATGGTCGTGGGCCTCTTAGCATCGTTAGCAGCCGTCATACTTGGTTGGGTTCCGGAAGCTCATTTTGATATTCACCATGGATTTCTGTTATGTGCCAGTGCCTTAGTCACTGCTTCCGTAGCTAGTTTTCTACTGGGTCTGGTAATGGTTGCTGTTATATTGTTATCAAGGCACATGAATATTAATCCTGATAATGTTGCGACTCCGATAGCGGCGTCCTTGGGAGATTTGACTACGTTAGCCCTCCTTTCTTGGATCGCTTCTCTCTTATACGACGCAATAGGTAATTATCGTCTAATCAAATTATACTCACTCTTATGTTATAATTCCATGATCGACGTAATTGTCACGTTTGGAACTGGTGGAATTGTTGCAGAATATGCTCCGTGGATAGCGCCGACGTTGATAGTATTTTTTATTCTTGCTACTCCTATCTGGGGAAATATTGCAGCTAGGAATCCATTTACTAAAGAAGTATTGGATTACGGTTGGACGCCTGTGATATCTGCAATGCTGATTAGCAGGTTCCTATTTTTTTTAGTGCTTAGAAAAACATTGAATAATACTATGGATCGCTATATAACATTTATTTCAGCATTGGTGGTCTAATTTTAGACTATACCATATCAAGTTACAAAGGTATAGCGGTTTTTCAATTAGTAATTAATGGTGTTGGTGGAAACCTGGTGGCAGTCCAGGCCAGTAGAATATCAACGTCTTTGCATAAAGAATGTTACACCGGCATTGAAGAGATGCTTGTTGCCTCCATTAATCCCTTTTATACATTCTTTGCCAAAGGTACGTTCACAGTGCACATATATAAAAACTGACCTCACAAAATATAATTAATTCATTGTAGGGGGACATGCACGAACTGCTAGGGTTTTGTTATTAATGGTGATACCTGGGCATTTAACCTTCAGTTATACTATCAGTTATCTCCAGGCAGGACACACTTCTTTTACGCCGATATTTATTATTGTATATTTGGCTGCCGCGATGTTGCAGGTACAGAAGGAAATATTTCAAATATCCTTACTTACGATGCATAGCGCAATGCTTTGCGAGAGAGTAACAGTATCACTAGAATTTTTATAGTAAAGGGTTGCGGTTATTTGCGTAGGTTTAATGCTAAATTTTTATCACTAGGTAATACTATTGTTATATATCGCGCAATTGATGGTTGTGTGGATGTGGACTCGGGGTATGGATCCAGACAGTTCTGCAATTCCATACCTCACTGCCGCGGGTGATCTTATAGGAACGGCCCTACTAGGAATTGCATTTCACATTCTTTACGCCATTGGAGATGGAGACTCAGATGTAGGGGATTGAGCTAAATCAGAATTTTGAGGGTCGTTGCAATGTCATGTAAACTGAGCTCGCAGTCTGAGCATAGTTACCTGGATACCATTGAGCAATTCGAATGTTGTTTTGCTATGTCAGTAACAGAATGGCTACAATGAAACTTGGAACTAATGCTACCACTTATAGCTTGTTTCAAGCCAATGGTTCTAATCATATTCATAATTACATTTGTGCTATCATTTTTGCAGTATCAAAAACATGTTTGACGTGTGCTAAAAGAATATCAGCAATACCAAATATAGTATATAATTGTAGGCTGGTATTAGTATTATTATTTTTGTTTTATTATTATTATTATTATTATTATTATTATTATTATTGTTATTCTTATTGTCGTATTAATTGCAAACGTGCTCGAAAATTTATACATTTATAAACACCACCGGATTTTCGTGCCATTGCTATATGATATTTTTTTTTAAATAAAAGCCATTTTATTCACGATGTCTAATTATAAGAGAATGCAATGGTCGTACCAGTGCATAACGTGCTGCTGGAAAGCAACAGCATTGGTAGCTTGAAAATATTTTATAATTCTATATGTATTGATAAAGACAGTATTTAATAAAAATAAATTATCTGCACAGAATTAGATACAACGCACGAGATGTTCATGTGTCTCACAATATGGAAAAAATATCGATTAATTAACAATAAGGTTATTTAAAAAAATCGATTTTTCATTCTGCACCATAAAACTTCAAAGGTTGTTGGTACTAAACTTACTGAATAAGATGCTCACGCTGCTCGTTCAGTTCAGACCAGTCGCTCGTATTGTTTCTATTCTTATACACAAAAATCATCAAAAATAAATGTCTTCTTACCAAGAAAATAATCTCAGTGACGATTATGAAGCGGACAATTCTTTAAAATGTAACCCAAACAGTCCGCGTACGTCCGCCGAATAAGCGAAGGAACTGATCAAAGGAACGTAAACTTGAAATCGACCTTTCAAACAACTCGAACTCTGCGTAAACATTGGATCGAGATGTATTTCACTACGTTGTTCCTAATACCGTTTAGCAGACGAAATCTCTGAATTCCGCGCCAAACATCCATTTTCAAAGCACATCTATTCCCTCAGCATTTTTCACCGCTTTGCTTACGACAAACCCAGCGAACCGAAACTCACTTTAAATAATAACCTCATTACAACCAAAGTAGTTCATACCCAAATTTAAATCAGCAAATAACCAACTCTTACTAAACTACCTTCTGACTTCTCCGAACATTTTAAAGAAACATATAGAATTTCTCATACCTTTATACCATCGACTCGATCGCTCAAAATCCGCATTACTCGCTAAATCCTCTCTAAAAATTTCCCCACGCAACGTGCATACCGCGCATTTCTCGTTCAAGGAACGAACTTTGGACAAAGAAACGTCCCGAAACGAACCCCCAATCGGCGCCGAAAACGAAAGAAACCGAACGTCTTGCTACCCGTATGGATATGCGTGAGGACGCGTGTACCAACACGCGATACCCATCTGTGCCTTTAACTCCAGTTTAGCTTCGTCGTACGGTCTTTTACTCGTTTGTGCCACCTACACCCCCGTCTCCACCGGCCGTTTGTAATCGCGCCACATATTTCGTGTGCGTCATTCATGCACCGCACCGCGTACACGTACAAGGGCCAAGCGCGAGTGTGCGCGGCCCGATGCGGAGCACGGACACAGTGTGGTCAAGCACACGACTGAACTGTGAATGAAATAGTTGGATCTGTCAGTGCCAACTATCGTTTCGTTCTCGGCGGAGGCTTTTAGATCTTATCTATCGCGTTATGAATGCGAGCGCGACGCTTAGAGGAGAAAGTGCTGGGAAATTAGGGTGACATGCCAACCGGGACGGCGCTGTTCGTCTGAGCCGCAATTTTCGCGCGGTTTCCACAAGATACAGGCAAGCGATCCCCCGATCGGCCCTTCGACCAAAGGGCAGGCCCTTTGCGGAGGAGAAACTCGAGAGTATGGTATCGTTTTTTCGAATCGTCTCACGTTTCGTACCACCGACGTACGGCCGGCGGTGCATCGGTAACAGCGGTTAAGGTGCGTCGAAAAAGGACCTCCTCGATCCCCGTGGGTTCGATATCGTATTCTCACCCCCCTCAGTTTCGCGAGGGGCAACGAGGCGAGCGCCTGTGCGCGGATGGATTTTAAGAGCCGCGGACCTCCTTGACTCGAAGGCGATACTCGGATGTCTGGCTCGCGTCTCTCGCGCGGAACGGAGGATAAGTGCACCTCGGGCATGGCCAACCTGTAGCCGAGGATCGTGTAAGTATGCAAGGCGCAAAAGGCCGACCTCTTTCGATCGCTCCGCCCGGCGGAAGGAAGGAAAAGAGACGGCCGAGACACGCACGAGGGCATGCGAGAGCGAAGTATCAAAACGTATGTTAAGTTATTGGTCGTCATGGTCGAACTTAAACACGTGGAGTAATTTATCAATTTGTGAATATGTTACGGAAGTAGCCGGTACTTGTGCGCCGCGTATGTCAAACGGGAATGTTTTGCGAATGTTGCTCTTTTATAGCGGCGTTAAACCGACCGCGCGGAGGCGGTAGGCTATTTTTTTTTTCTTTTCGGTCACGTTTTCGAATATGGGAGAGCACGTGCGGGCACGCGGTCGCGATACGCGTGTAAAAATATCGTTTAGCCGCGAAGTCTGGGCCCCGTTGGCAGCCGAGGATAAGCGTCGCTCCTCGGCCAAGGTATTCGGCAGCTCGGGCGAGGGAACGAAAGATCGTCGGCTGGGAAAAAGGGTGAATGCGAGTTTGCGTACGGAGGTAACGTACACCAGACCAAGATCGTTCGCCTCGTTAACGCTCGTCACGGCTACGCACGAAGGTTCACAATTGAAGAAGCAAGTGTAAAAGGTACTGGATTGCGCAACACTTCTCATGGCGCTTACTGCCATACCGCGGCCAAATACTCCCGCCCGATCTTCCCTCGGGATATATATTCTTTTGGGGGAGGGAGGGGAAAATAGGAAAAGAAATGCGAATAAAACACTCGAGGATCGCGAGGCGTGCAAAATTCGCGAGCTTCATACACGACGGTAGTTCACGCTGGACAAAGGCTCCTGTATGTCGTAACGCTTACGAGGTGCCATAACTCGTCAGTCGGCGGCCTATCCGGTCCTCTTGACTTCTTGTACTTCCCGTGACGAGGCTTAATTGAAAAACATTCCCGATGCATTGACACACGGCAATGGCCTTGAGCCCGGTTACAATGTCAATTACGTACCATGTTGATCGGCAAGGAACATTTTTATCCGGCTCCTCGACGAGAAACGATCCGAGACCGAGGAGGGTAGCCTCGAGCTTGATGGCTCGCAACCTAATAACCGACTTCTGGGAAGGAGCCGCGAAAAACGAGCAGCCCTCCTCCTCCCACGATCGATAATTAATCCACGCTTCTGCACGAAGACGATGCAAAATTACCAGGCGGAGGCGATCGTACGCTCGCGTTTCTCAATTAGCCAAAGTGCCTCTGAGGTGGTATAGTGAATAGCAGCTCAGTGATGGTTTTTCCATGTATATATATCCATATATCCATATCGAATCGCGTCGACCGCGTTCGAAG
>JBCFXI010001056.1:0-79707 GCA_038496175.1 Ampulex compressa
ATATATATGTATGTATATGTATATATATTTATATATATATTTATATGCGTGCGTGTACCGTATTTACACTTTAGCCCGCGTTTGCCCGTAAATATTTGATTTTCGGCTTGTAATATTCCGGTGGCGGCCGGTACAAAGGAAGGCAGACCTTCGAGCCGCCCAAGGGCGCATTAAAATCGCGCTTCAGCTTCGATTTTCCCCCGACAGGGAGGGCGGAAGGAAAACCCCCGGATCGTTTCCCCGTGGCGAAAAAATGGCTATAACGAGCCCGCGTTCCGACTTGTTGAACTTTGGGAGCGCCCGCCGAGGAGATTATGCGAGATGGAAAGTGAAACTGTCGAGGGCTTTTGCGGGCGTAGAAGCCTGCTCTTTGATACTCGTCCGCGCCACGAGCTCTCTTTACTCGCGATAGATTTGCGAAAAATCCGTTCAAGTGACGTACAAAGTGTACGAACCTCGAGGGACGAGAGAGAAAGAGAGAGAGGGGGGGTCAAGAGCGAGCAGACTGGAAGGAAAGAGAGTGAGAGAGAGAGAGAGATAGAAAGAGGATGAACGAACGAGGAAGCTGGAGGGAGATAAACCATCGAGATATCAAGAAAGATACCCAGGAAGTCAAGGGGGCGAGGGAGCAGGGAAACAGGAAGAGGAGGGAGCAAGGGAACATGGAAGTGAGGCAAATGGCTGGCAAGAGAATAGGGTCTTACGACACCAAGAGAACAATAGTACGAGAGAGTCGGACACTGAGGGAGAAAAGGAGCAGGGCGGCAGGGAGGGGAGCAAGAGCTGGAGAATCATCGACTAGTAAGCAATCCGAGTGTGTTTATCGAGAATGAAAACTGCAAACTGCTTGGGTCGGATAAGCCGCTGAAACACGATATCGTGAGGTTGAACGATCGGAAATTTCACGGGACGTGGCTCGTAAAGTTTGAAGGTAAGTGTCATCTGATGAATTCCTAAAACTCGCGCGGTTCCAGGGGGTCCCGGTAAATCACGATACGAGGGATCATTTAGAGTGGCTTGGCTTGGCTCGGCCTGATAACCACTGCCCACGTATCACCTCGCGTCGACGTTATGTTCTTTCGATAAATTAAACTCGTTCAGAGCCTTCAACCGGTCGACGATCTGTTTCGCGAATGTTCCGTAAATGCACACCGCGCAGCGCCAGGTTACAAACGAGGTGGCACCCCATTTGACGGATCCAGCTTCTAAAATCACTGGTAAGAAAATCGTTCTGATAGGATAGGAAGTCGTACCACTATTGATATTTCACATCGATTCAAATTAGCATACTCTACACAAGGTAAACTCACACTACTCCCTCGCTGCTCTATAGAGTGCATGCGTTATTTTACACGCGAAACATATATTTTCAAACAAAATATTATCACTCAACGTTCCTCGTAAAATCTTCCTCTTCCACGAAAGAATAAATATTGTTTCCAAAACTCATATATATCGCATAACAAATTTACCCAAAAATGTTCTGAATCAAGTCATTAAACCATAATGCTTAAATTACTTGTCTATCTGTACAATAGCTTTTGATCGTGGCGATTCGTCACTCTTATCGTATGACGACGAATGAGAGCTATCCATACTTAAGGACGAAGCTTCGTTATTCGTATTTTATCGCATTTCCCATTTACGAGGAAGCATTTTGGTCGTTTTGCTTAAACGGTATCGGTAGTTCACCAAAGTGCACGGCGGACCTTCGGGAAGCGGGCAGATCCTTTTATCCGCGAAAAAGCCGGCTGCCAGGGAGTCTCTGCCACGGCTAGGGGAGGTAATACAGACACTTCCTAGCGCAATTTCATTTTCGGTATATCCCGAACGTAGGACAGCCCGGCGTAATCGGTTTTCGCTCTCGAGGAAGGAGCGCCAGGACAAGAAGGGGCTCGCCTCCTTTTCCTTTGCTTACCGCGGACGCAGCACTTTTAACGGCTGACCGTTTCGTCGCGAGGAGAAGGCGGGACAATCGAAGGTTGGATAGCGCATCCTTATCCGGAGTCGGAGGCAGCGACGGCCTCACGTTTGTGGCCCTGACAAAAGGCATCGATGACTCCACGATTTTCCCTGGGACGCGTGTAAATAAACCGACGGGACGTGCGGGAGAAAAATGTTAATTTGACTTACGAGGTAGATTATACATCATATCTCAATGATGTTTGGTGATGTACGACGGAGGACGGAAGGAATTTCTCGAAGGTCCGTATCTGAAAGTCGAAAGTGGAAAAACGCATCAGGAGATTGTGGTTCACTTTGGAACCGATCACTGACTGTGATCGAGTATTCGTTATAAAACACGATGACAGTTCTCCAAAGAATAAACTCCACGCGTGGATGAGCGTCGCGTAAGAAGAAAAGTACGATAGAATTATAATCCGCCACGCCTGGCTGCAAATAGAGTCATTGATAAATGTATATACAAGAACTCTCAAACCACCAACTGCACTTTAAATCCATAAATGACAAGAATATCAAAGGAAGGAAAAGGCGAATGCAAAAATCTCCGCGCGACATCGCGATGCGAGGGTTTAAGACATTGTAACTTACTCGCCTGTATCGACGAGGCCTGCATAAAAAGGAGAACGTCGAGGAAAATAACGTGCGCCAAAAGCATAAAACGAGCCTCCCGCCGGGGGGATAATGTATTTCCCATTTGCGGAAAGAAAAGATACATCGCGAAAGGAGGAGAGAATTCTTGAGAAACCCGCCGAGCTTCCTGGACGAGGCGTGAAATTCGTACGAGGTTATTTGGCTAATGGACAGATAAAGGGCCCTCGTTGACAATCTTTGGCATTTTCAATCCTTTAATGCACGTCATAAGACACTGATAAGGCCCAGGGGGGATCCTCGAGGGTCGAGTGCCGGGCTCGTTCCTCGAGGTGCCCTCCTTCATAGGTGGATGTGAGTTTTTACACAGGCGTACGCGTGTACGTACGAGTTTAGTCCATTCCCTTCGGGCAATCTCCGGAGGTACTGGCCGGCCTGGACAATAACTTAGATAAGGGTCCAAAGGTCCGCTTTAATACCGCGATTTTTCAAAGCGGCCGCATGAGAAAGCTCGTCTCGGCTCGCTCGGGCTCGAGAGGCCGCTCCGCTTGGCGAGACGCGCCTCTTACACGGCTAACGCTCCACATAACGCGAGAACATCCCGCGGATATTCCATTGATACGGGATATTGCTTCGAGATCTCCGTAATTGTTGCGAATAATTTTCGTCGTGGCTGAAATGCACACTTCGCTGCTTCCCCGCATCGTGTATTCGCGTCACGTCTGCGCAGTGTCCTGGTACATTTTAGGGGATATTCGACACCGACCTGAACTTCGTAATAACTTGCATCACACGTTGCGTTGCTTTACATATCGTCCTTTTACACGGCGTGTACCGAACGATACTGTTGCATCCAGTAACGTGTAAGATGCTGTGTACACTCTACGTGCCGAGAGAAGTTTTACTCGTGGCACGTATTATACCACGTACGTTGCATTGTTTCTCGCATTTTGTAAAGATTCCCTTGTAAGATACAAATATCCAGGATTCGATGATATCAGCGTCTTATCTCAAGGATATTTGAGATACGTTCTTTGAGTAGCTACGAACTTTTCTTCCTTCTTATCATTATACTCGCCGCCGATTGTTAAAGTCATTTGACATGGAACGTATTGTTTTAATTCTGTCCAGCCAAAATCAGTATTTTTTGTTCGCCTCTATCCACCACACGCATTAACAAAACTCACAAACTCAAATCCCTCCACTTACTACCGTAGCGCGCAATTCCTAAATCAGCAAGAAAAAACCATAAAAAAAAAACACACAAAAATCATCGATCATTCAAACAACTCCAAAAATCACGCTCCAATGTCAAAGCAACCGAAAAAAAAACCCAAAAAAAACACGCCTCACAAATCCTTTAAGCATGAGCAGAATTTTCCTCGGTGTCGCGGTATCGCCATCGTCGCACCCGTCGTCCTACCTCCTTTCTTCTTCCCCAAAAGAGCGATATACGTACTTCATACCGTCGCAAGGATCAGCGCGTAATCGCTCTGTATCACGGAACGACGCGGCATAAAGCGCCTCGTGCCGGAGTCAGGATAGATTTTCCGTGACGTGTCAATCGCGGGGTTTCGCGCACGTCGACGAAAGGAGAGAGGAGAATCCTCATGCCTCGATCCCCGGGCTGGGATGAGGCGAGGAGAGGCAGGAGGAGGGGGGGGGGTTGGCAGAGGTGCGAGAGAGGCGGAGGGAAAAGACGGACGAGTCGGCGGCGTACAGGGTTCGGTAGGCGAAGACTCCTCTGGTCCTGGTGCAGAGCCAGGGGTACGGGAGGGGGCCTTCGGCATGGGCATGCACGATGCACGTAGCGAGATAACTGGTTTCGCGGAGCCTGCTATCATGGCACTCTAATTACCAGCCATTACACCCGGCGAACCCCTCTGAATTGTTGCGTTCTCTACCTACACTCGTACTAACCACTCGACCACCGAGACCGGTGTGCCCTGACCGCAGCTTTAAATGCAGAATTAATATACCGGCCGGCACTCATTTTGCGCCGGCGTTGTTACACGTGGTTTTCGCTCGTTCCTCCTCCCTCTCCTTCTCCCCGCACTCCTTCACACTCTCTTTCTCTCGCCCGCTCACCCACCGTACCGCGTCCCCGGGTTCCACGGTGTCGTACACGTACGCTCCGTCTCTCTTTCGTTTCACTTCGTCGCCCTGCCTCCTCCCCCTCCTCCACTACTGGCGGCATCCTTATCCGCGTCCTTATCTAACACTCGAATTCCCCGCATTACGATATTCCGCTACCGTGCGGCCTCGAATCAATTTACGAGGATATATATTTCGCGAGGGAGATTGAGAGACGGTGGATCCGGTGAGTGAAAGTACCGATCTCGAGGCGCGCTAAGTCTTTATGAGCTATGCCCGCGCGCTTCGAGATCGCGGGATTATCGGGTCGAGGTGGACTCACGGGGAGATCGATGTTTCATTAAGTTCTCCTGCTGTTTGCTCTGTTCTACGTGACGTTGTGTTCTCGATTGTCCTCGTGGCGTGGAGTGCGTGCATCCAAATCGTGGGAAGTTGGGAAGGATGGTTGAGCAGCGAGCTGGAGTGTTTTATTGCGAGCTTCGTTTAGCATTCTTAGGATAATTGTGCCGAGTATACTAGGTCGATGTGTAAGACAGAAATCTTGTAAATAGTGCTATCGGTTAATATTCGCGACTGGATTTAAGAGAAAATAGGAAACGTAACCTTCTAAATTGTGTATTCCTGTCCTTCAATTTCCCCTTTGTTCGTCGATTGTCTTATTTCTAAGCAGGCGATACATATTTCTTAGGAGTACATTGTAAATCATGTCTAAACGATATTTTATTTAGATTATGAGCAGCTCGACAAGTGGAAGCGTTTTTTGTCCTTTAACTCTTTTGGCGAGTGCTGCTCACGATTCGCGCCCAAAAGACCCGGGAAGGAGTGCCATTTGATTCTCCACGAAGTCCTTATTCGCAAATCTTCGCAGGCGCGCATGCGCACTCGGCCGCGCGCCTAGCTACACCCGCTGTACACACGATAGTCAAAGTGGTAAATTGGGGCATGTTTGTTCCCTTTGGCACGGCCTGGCAGAGTTTAGGAAATCGGACGTTTATTTTTTTTCCTCCTACCCTCCTTCTGCCCTCTCCGCCACCACCAGTCGACCCAGACCATCCGTACGCCACGAGGGAAATTGGTTTTTTCCATTGCGCCACGACGACCTGGAACGAAAACACGCGGATATAGCGGGCCGGTGCCAGATCGAGGTCGCCTTTTTTCTGTTTTTTTTCCCCCCTTTTTTTTTAGCCAAACAGGATCCACGATTATACCAGGAGGAAGCGGGGGGGGGGGCGATACGAGCGGTTCTTAATCGCGAAATAACCGTAATTTGTTGATCGTGCAATTAAATAGCCCCGCAGTGGCCTGGGCGCGGATTATGCGAGCCTGAAATTAATACCGTGGGCGCGGTTGTATTGGTTACTTAGTAAACATCGCGCAAAACTCCTCTACGAAGTTGGCGGCTCGGTTGCCCCGCGGTAAGTTAATTATCGAGGATTTGGATCGGGTATTCAATACTGTCCTGAACTTTTACGAAGCCCCGCCCGTTGGAAGAACTAATTATCCGCGATGAAATTTGTGCGAAAGCCCGAATCGTTCGAATATCGCGAGCGGATGCCGGCGATTTGAAACCGATTTTCTTCGGATCCTCGAGCGCTTCCTTCTCTCGGAGGACGAAACTGGGGATAAGAATCGATCGATGTCTTCCACACCTCGTCGGGAGGGTGTTCCACGGTTTCCCCTGATCGATCGTAAAATCCTTGAAACCGCGGCGATCGGCGCGCATCGAAATATCGCATATGCCGCATTTCAGAAACGGAAATGCATAAATATTACATAGCCTGGAAGAGGCTAGGTTCGAGCTTGTTTCGAGCAGATACGCTCTCCAGATCCCGAGGATCAGTGCCTCCCAACCGGGGGCTTTGTCGGTTTTCCACGAGCGCACTTGGAAAATATACCACAAGATTTCAGCACAAATAGTCCTCTTCCGGGAATAATGAATTTCATGAAAGGCTAACGCGCCTTCGATGTGTTACCGTGCATCCAGCGTTACGCGTACGATACGTATACGTATGGCGTAAATACTTCCGCGATGTTCCGCGCATTAGAATTTAACATAAACTACCAACTGGAAAGTAACAGTGTCTACATGAAAGAAATAATGGGACAGATCGAAACAACGATCCATTAAGATACACAAGCCCGATAATCCAGGATTGGAGGAAGCCGCAAATCTCGTGCGATTGCAGCGCGTTATCCTAATTCGCGGCAGCCTTCACGGTTCCTTATAAACGCCTCGAAAAAATATTGGGAATCCCTGATGCCTGGGCCTCGCGGTTCTCCTTAGACACGGCTCGAACACACGCGGCGATATCCGAGTGTGCGCATCTTTGGATTATCGCACAGGTACCCACGTATCCCATGAGTGTACATATATATTTGTTGCATGTTTCATGCTCATTGGTTCCCCTTTCACATGAACTTTGTGCCGCACACACTCGGTCCCGTCCTCGTTCGAGATTGCACGTACGCTATACCCTCTACGTACGTTGCCTACCTAAGCCTCGTGTGCTTACTAACGTTTCTATCCCATTTACGGACGGATAATTAGTTCGAACGAACGAGCGCACGGACCGGCGCGTCGATCTTTTACGATTCGGCCTCGTCCGCATTCGATTCAATTCGATTCCACCGATTTCTCCGGGCTTCACGTCCCGATCCTTCCTCCGCCGGCTAATTTATAGATTGGAAAGCCCCGCTCTTTTTAGCTCGACGCTAACATGCGAGCGGTAGGTAAATTAAAACTTGCCTCCGGTAATTATTTACCGCGGGGCCGCGTCGAGATCTGGCATTTTCCATGGATCATTGATTTAAAGTCGGCGTCGCGGCCGGGGGGGGGGGAGTTAACATCGGTCAAAGTGCTTGAGTAAGAACGCGGAGTTACACTCGCGCGGTTATTTTACGGTAGTCAAAGGAACGAAATGTACGATCACCGCGATAGGATACAATGGTACAATGGCACTTTACGACTATTTAACAGCGGCAGGGATATATTATACAGGGTGTTCCATTGCACGCGGGAGCTACCTCGGGTATGGACAGGTCGATGTAAACACGTGTCCTATCCGACCTTGTTTCAAAGCTATTGTTGCTTTTGCATTATAATATACGCGAGATGCGGGGAGAATGTTTGTTAATGGATACTAAGGATGACGATTCTAACGCGTGATCGCAATGCGATAATGGTTATATCTATCGAACGATGCGGAACAATGCAAGCTTGTTACTGTTTTCGCATTCAGGTCCCGCCCTTTATTTGATCGCATTCACATTTCTTAAGTATATCTTAGGTGTGTCCCACTCGATGACAACGGCTTGCTGCTAACGTGAGATACACACGTATATATTTTGGAATGATCGCTTTTAATCAACGCGTAAAACCTGATCTTTCTTTTTTTTCTTTGGATCCTGGATGATAAATATCCCACGCATATTCCTTTCTTCTTCTCTTCACACGTAAAGTCTTCTCCAGTAATGTTTCATTACCTTATTACTATTGTTATTATTTATATTTTTATATGCACATTTCTCTAACCTTGTACACCTGAAAAGCTCCTCTAACATCAGAAGACTCTTCTTTTCTTCGATTCGCTGCTTCCTCGATTCAAGACCATTAACACTTGGAGATATCCAAGAACATTCGAGCATACTATATTAGAAGCTTCAAACTATTCATCCTTCTTCTTCTCCTTCCTCCACCACAGAATCGAGTACCTTATTATTAAATATCCCACATGCGTGCTTGGTAGTCAAAATATCCGGGATATCCCAATCGTCCCCATCGCTCAGCAAAGAGGACATCGCCATCCAACGATCTCCGCGAAGTGCGCGCTCGGACAAAGCACTCCCGGAATTAACAAAGTCCAGCAGGCGGCGGCGGCGGCGGCGGCGGAACGTTCGAAATTCCCGAAACACGCTGCGGGCTCGTCGAACGTCAAAGTGAATTTAAAACCCCGGGCATTTTTCACGCGCGTTAATATTCCTCGTGGCTCGTTACTCATCTTCCAGCGGGCCGGGATAAATGTCCCCCGCCCATTACCATTTATCCGGACGGCCGTCCGGGGCCCCGCGGTACGCCGATCGGGACGACCTGCCCGTGGGATAAATTCCTATCGGCCAAGTAGGCGCGCTTCGACGAAGAAAAATCAAAACGCTGCTCGCCGCGGAAAGAACGCGGGATTGCTTTGCGCGAGCCATCGGGTACACCCATTTAGGATAAACACCCTCATCGGTGGCCCCGAAGATTTAAGCCGTATGAATTTTCAATCGGCACACCTCCGTGGTTCGCGAGGAAGGGGAGGGGGGAAGAGCGCGGTGGAGAAAGCAAGATGGAGAGAATGGGAGAAAGTGAGACAGCAGGAGTGAGAGGAAGAGAGGAAGAGAGAAAAAGAGGAGGGGGGGGATAGAAAGAGGGCGAGAGAAAAGAGGTGGCAAGGGGCGAAAAAGAGGTACGCACCGTGCCGCGGAATAACAAACTGCATATTTATGAGCTTACTTTGAAAACGGATCTCGAGCCGCCGCTCCCCGAGTACTCGTAAGCGTATGTCTTCGCCGCTCTCACGGGATGGGCTACGCGGATACTCGCGTTCGGGACACCGTGTATAATGATAAGTAAGCCCGCTCGTACCGCGTACGTATGATCTAACGAGATTGGTGGGTACATGCATAAGAATGTCCCGTTAATTAACCGCCTTGGTATCGGCCATCTGATTGGCTATTTAATTGGATTAAGCATGGCGTATACGGTTTCTATTGGCGGGGAGGGGAGGGGGCGTACGAGGGTCGCGGCCGGGCATATACACATGTGGTAATTACGTTGGTACCTTAGTACGAGACCTGTTACGGACACCGCGAGTGGGTGCCCGTCGGGCCGTGCAGAATGCCAATTGCATTTTCCGATTTTTCCAAGGTGCGCGGACCCTTATTCCCTGCGATCATGCAAATCACGATAAATCGTCGGTGCCTGTCGGGATAAAGCGAGGTGTGCGCCGCAGTTTTGCCAAACAGCGGCGCCAAGATTGCCCCTGGTACCGCTATATCCGATCGATGCCGTTAAACCGCTACCACTTTGCGGCCGTATCCTACGGAGGAGGAGGAGGAGGGGGGGTTTGTCTCGGTCCCTGGCCACCTTAATTCTCCGAATGAAACGATTCGCACGGGTCTACGCGATAATTTCCTCTAATCCTGATGAGCTATCGGTTCTCCAGACCCGCGCCTTGCTCCACGCCCTCGATCTCGAGGCGGAAACGCGATCGGACTTATCCGCAGGAGCGTCCCTACGCGCCGAGGAAATAAGAGCAGGGAGAGGCCGAGGCGAGGTGTACCTTCATTAAATTTCGCAGCACGCGGGGTGATCGCGCCAAGTCGGTAGTAATGAATTGAAATTATTACAAGCTTGTAGTATGTAAATTTGGGCGCGATATTTTGGCAGATGGACGCGATTATATGAATTATGTAGATTACGATTCGGGGCCCGCGCAAATCCACAAAGCGGCTGCTTCCGATACGTTTTATTTATCGAGCGCGGCAATTTATGGTAGCGACACGTCGTTCGCGTCGTTACACGCTGTTGATGAGGAGTTAGATTTAGCTTCGAGATTGATATTTATCGGCGAGGATCTCGTCTTCGGTGATAAGCCATTCTAGGGAGGCAAAGATCGATGGTAATTTTTGGAGGAATGCAAACGTACTTTATACTGTTCCTATATGGGCATTTTTATTGTTTTCAAACTGTCCTCGATCGTTCATAACCTTCGAAATAATTCTTTAAAGTGCTTTATCCCTCAATCGGCTATCGTTTCTGTTTCTTACTTTTCTAGCGTATTATATGTATGAAAAAAGGCGATCGTCGAACATTCCACTACTTACCTGTATCTACTTTCCTTCCAGTATTCTAATGCCACGAGATTACCAAGAAAATTGAAGTACTGTCAGAGCGTCGAGATCTGGCAAAAAGACGTCGATTACGGGGGGTTAAGCAACAGCGTAGAAGGCAAATAATCGTGACAGCCGCTGTCACGAGTGAAATAACCAAGCAAGAATTTATTGCGCGAGGAACGTTATACGCGTGGGCGTTAAAGGAGAAGCATTCTTTGTTATCATCCAGTAGAAGCATAATAATCTCAAACATCGACTCCGGTGGAATTAATACGAGGATCGAACTCATCCCTTTCTTTAATTGAAAAATTCTTCTGGCCAACGAAGCATCCATGTAAACTCATAATATTCTCCAGCTGGTTTCTCGAATTATTTTAGAAACGTTATTGTCCACTTTCATCGGTGATCACATTTTCTACAGCTTACAAATCAAATTCATTTAAGGTAAACCTACCAATAGTTGACACTTTATGGAATTTTTTGCCTATTTTATCACATAGTTCAAGCTAGGTTCAATCTAGGAAAAACTGATGATTAGTAGTCGCTGCACAATCTTTTCTTCTATTATATTATACGACAAGTATTCCTTTCTGATGACAGTTGTAACATTCGCGATTTATATAAGAAATACGCAGAAATCGTCGTGCACGCGTTCAATTAACCTCTCAATGCCGTACTATACACAGTATTATACAATTAACTCGCTGAAGAGCGAAGCTATACAGTCTAATAAAGTTCGATGTATTCCAGCTTGTGGTTTCCTTACTTATTCACTTTTGTTTTAAAAAAAAAGTGTCATGCATTGGTACAGTATCAACCACTGGTGCTTTTACCTTAGCGGCCAAGAATTAATGCGAAAAATCATGGGAAAAAATCGCGACTCCTTCCTCCTCGCGAATCGCCGCGTCGAGGCGCGTTCCCAGTTCGAAATTGCGCGCTCTTCGACAATGAAGACCGGGCATAAACGAGCCTGGGCGAGCGAGCATTTAAAGGTCGTACGCGGTACAAAAGGAAGCGTTAGAAAGCGAACGGGCGGCGCGTGGGTGTCGGTACGAGGCGCTCGCGGATGTTTCCATGCGTACGTGTGCGCGCGCCTCGCCGCGAAAAGAATGTACATGATGTAATGACGCCGTAAGAGCCACTGATTTACAGCGAGCCGAAACCGTAAAGCCGCTGGCCCCAAAGATACCCTGCCGAATTTGTTGAGCCGCGAGAGGCACGAAAATGGAACCCGCGCCCGACGATGACGGGACATTATTCCCGGCCGCTTTTGTGCCCCTTCGTCCGCCGCCTCTTGTTATTATCTCGATCCTCGCCGTTTATCGGCATTGTTATCGCGATGGGATTATTGTTGCAATTATCGTCCCCGTTGCCGCCATCCTCGCGTTACATCGCACGATGAGATGTCGTTGGACGTGTTAGAACCACGGAATAGTATATGCTATGGTAGTTTTTTTTTTGTATTTAACACTGAACCTATCGAAGGGGTCAAAATGACCGGTTAGTTGTTTTTTTAATAAAATTCCTGTACTTCGAGAGAGAGGGCGTTTTGTGAGATTTGTCATGATTTAACTGCAAAGTGTGAATTATTCTAGCTATTTAGTGATATATCTCCTGGATAGCCGGATATATATATTATAATTATATAAATATATTCGGAATATCGCGTCTGGTAAAACGCGATATTCCGAATCCTTCGAAAAACGTGAATGATCAAAACGAAGGTATCACGATTAGCTCGAAAAATAAATCAACCGCCTTTTGTTCCAGTCCAATAAAATTTCCATCATTCTCGAGCGTTTTCAGTTTCATCCGATGCACCGCGAGGACGAATCGCCATTTTGACGCGACAGCTCTCGCACTCGAAAGCCGTACAGCTTCCCCGTATCCGTCCTCTTCAACTTCATCCCCGACATTATCCAAGCCTCCATCCAGCGCCTTCTCTTCTCATCAACCCTCCGAATCCCTCGTAACACTAACAAAAACCCCAATGTGCGTTCTCCGCGTTCCATCGACCGCGTCTCGATATTCCGACGCGCGCACCAGAGACGATCAGCGAGCCTCGGCCGAAAGTCCGCACTTCGCTTACGTTCGGCTGCAATATTAAAATTCCATTATCCAAGCGCGACTTTCACTCCGTTCCCGAAACAGCGTAATCCCGGGCGTTATCCGCTCGGCGGTTATCGCGTTTATGCTCTCACCGGGTGGCAAATAGCTGGATTTGCATTTAAAATCGGCCAACAAAGCGCTACTCGTTCGACCGGCAGCCGGTAGGCGCTAGACTTCGGCTCTCGTTACGTGCGTCGCGTGGGCAGATTACGCGAGGCAAATCGTCGGATGCATTGTTAACGCGTGTCAGTGTACCGACGTGACAACCTCGTCGTCCTAGTCCTCGTCGTCGTCGTCGTCGTCGGCTGCGGCCAGCGCATTGTCGTACAGCGGAGGTGGTTACTCGATATTTGAATGGGTCGTTTAGATTCTAATCTCCTCCCACCAGCCGTGCAAAGGAAAAATGCCTTTAATGAGGCTGACCGGGGGTACCGTGCGATTTTTATCTGCCCGCTTATGAGTCCCTCCGCCGGCTTTGTTTTCCGCGCGAATATTTTAACGCTCGCCCACGGCGCGCATCGCGGATTCGGGAACGATAAATCGCGCCGCTGGAAAGCCGACTTTTCCAGGCAATCGGTATGGTAGGTTTAAGTGCGGCATTGCCTGGAAACTGGTTTTTCGGGGTCGAGCATTGTCCCAGGATTTTTTTCCTCGCGATGCGCGGAGCCCGCAGATCCGGCCGTTCCAAAGCTACTTCGGACAATAGGTTCTGTACCAAACAATACCCGAATTCGATGCCGAGGATTAAAGGGAAAAGGAGAACGGGTATAGGACAGTGAGGCCGGATGTCTGAGGGCTCGATTTAAAAATCACCCCCGGGCATTATCTCGAGCTGCTCCACGCGATACGGGTATCCTAAACTCAGCACTAAAGCGCCCAGTAGCGTGTTCATCGACCAGGAATTATAGGGTTAAGAGAAACCCGGGATGTAAATCTCAAGGTACACTTCTACCTGTAACTATAAAAAAGATTTGCGTAAAAAATCTGCAAAAAATCAATCCACCTCATACCGTACAGTACATCCACTTCGATCAGAATAATACAAATCTACTTTCTCAAGGAAAGAAGCGAACTATGTCACTCTCATAATCACCAGCAGGCACCTGGGCGAATATCAAGAATATACAATAGCACAGAAACGATGTACCGATACGAGTATAAATCTGATACAGATATCAGATATCAAGAGATCTTGAAGAGCGATAATCCAAAAGGATCTTTTCCGTCCATAAACTATCGTAATCCTTCCCATTGCCTCCCCCTCCCCAGCCATCCACATAAATATCTCTCCTAACATCAAACGAAGCGCCCTGAAACGAGGAAGGAGGACCCGCGATTCTTCCAGCAATCCGGACCTTCTTTTCCCCGGGAATATTTTAATACCGTTTGCCGGGCATATCGCGCGTGCAGGACGATAAATCATCGCGAGAAAGCCGAGTTTTCTCGGCGGTCGTTACGGCACGGCGCAAGTGCGGCTCGCGCGGGGGCGTAGGGTGCCGGGCAGCCAGCGGGAGACAATCGGAATCGGCTCACATCGGGGCTTATCTATTTAATCTACCTGCGTGCGATATAGTACGCCTATAAATACGATCCCGTAGCCGCGGGTCAGGCGCGCCGCATTCATCGGAATCGGGCACGAGGGTTCGCATCGCGAATGCACGCACGCCCACGTCGAAAATCGTTATTCATCGGCGTAATTGCAGAAAGCTCCGGCCAGCGTCCGGCCGCTTTCTCGCGGTGGATCGCGCCTTGATCCGTCCGTCGTTTCCCAGCCGGCGAATTCCTGGAAGCCCGTGCGCGGAATTCGCTCGGGACAACGGGCGAGTTTCAGGCGTTTCATGTGCGCCGATCCTCCGCAAGGCGGGGAAATCTTTTTTTATCATTCCTCGTGTTCTCCTGATAATCAACGTAAGGTGCTCCTTGGGACATATTGGAAGTGTATCTATGTAGGCGCACATGTTGAATGTTGTGTGCAGTTGTGAGCGTAGATAGTGAGTATAGCTAATTCTGTTTTTGCAGGATAGATAGGTTCTCGAAGAATGCGTGTAAAAAAATATATCCAATGTCGCGGTTATAAGGGTAAAAGTGAAGCAGAATTGTTTGGAGATTATCAATAATGTATCGGAATTAGGCCACTTTCAAAGTGACGTTTTTAATTATGGAAATAATCGTGGAAATTGAGGTGTCTGAAATGAAGTATTCTCGGAATATACTTCAACGCAAAATGTTGTTTATGAAAGCTAAGTTAAAGTTGCACACTTTAGTGCAGTTGGAAAAAAACTATTAATAAATGGACTTAGACCGCTTAAAAAAAAAACCGCTCAAATGATTTTGATTTGATGCTGATTTTTTATCCTTCACAGCATATCCCAATTTTTATCGTGATACTGAAACGATGGTCGTGCGATTTCCAGTGGCCGAATAAGAAATCGGATACTGAAGTTTGCGTGGCGTTTCGTTTTGGAATCGAAGCTAAATAAGAGCCAAGCTCACCCCCGGAATCGTACGAATTATCTTAATACGCGCTTAGAAGGATTGGATAATTGGAGCGAGATACGAAGCGCACGGAGGGAGGCAATAACTGTACTATTTTGTAGCCTATCAAGTCTGGTTAATGACCGCCTGTCGAACCGTAATTATTTATACCGCAGTTGTAATCACGGTTAACTGAAAAGTATTTGTTGGCCCCGCGGCCGTGAGTTATAGGCGCGCTGATATCTGTGTTGGTATATTGCCGCTTTGGCGGTAATATTTATGTACACCGTTTCATGCATCATACGCCGCGGTTGCACATGGTATTTATGAGGCTCGAAGGAAAGATGGTACAATTAACCGTTTGGAAATCGTGACAAAAATACGGCTCGTAAAATTAATTCTAAGGCGATATAATTAACGTAGATCGCTTAGCGCACGAGCGCAGCGCCGATGTAAGTCATTGGACGTTTCAAAAATCGACGGATAATTAGCGATTTATCGCTCGAGACAATGCACGGATATTCGAGTGTCTGGAAAAGGCCGCGCTTAAATCGAGCCTGCGTCGGTTCGAAGTAAACGCGAACTTGTTTATGACTGAGTTTAGGTACATACGTCTCTCAAAGCCCTATTAACCGAACAATGGATAGCGCAATGTATAATTAACGTGGCAAAGTCGTTTGGAACACGAAAGCAAATATCCGTTCTAACTAATCAATCGCTTCCTTTCCCAATATGTACCGGATATACATATTTTTGATAACAGAAACCGTAATAGGTATGGATAGAGGTGGAAAAGAAGTCAGGAGAGGATCATCGATACGTTCATTCGATTTGTTGATTACATTTAGATATGTAACCAATAGGGGATGAAACATTTTTACTCGCGCACAAACCAAAGCCCGTTAAGTTCGAAAAATAATACATTGTCTCGTATTTCCCGGAAAGTCGATATGCCTGTTTTAATATCTACCCTACCTTCACGTTCGTTAAAAATATCAAACGGCCGATGAATACTTTTCCTCCCTCGTTATCTGCTTTAACCTTATAACTTCGTATTTAATTACGCGCCATAATTTACAAGCGCCATGCTGTTTTGTCCCTTTATAAAATTGAAGATTCCGTGTTGTGTCAGGACAAGCCCTACGATACCGAATGTCTCCTATCATCCGTGTCAACCTATTATTTATCATTGTCCCTTTGTTGGGACTGTTATTTTTTATTTACTTCTACATAAGCACTAGAACTTTCAGTTTTGATTCTTATATCTGAATATTGTACTGCCTTCTATAAAAGTTAACAAACTCATTAAAAATATTGTTTCTCCAATTAGCTCAGCGTAGGAAATTAGTGAATTAGTTCGTTTTTAGTGCAGTCAGTTTTTATTCCTATATCTAAATATTATACTGACTTCTATAAAGGTTAAAAAACTCACTAACAATATTATTTCTCCAATTAGCTCACTGTAGAAAAAGAGTGAATTAGTGCATTTTTAGTGCATTCAGTTTTGATTCTTATACCTAAATATTATACTGACTTTTACAAAAATTAACAAATTCACTAAAAATACGAGTGAATTAGCGCGCTTCTTAGATTTCCACTTGGCTCTCGCGTATAATGGGTTAATTTCGACGATCCAAGGATCCCTCTCTCGATGCCAGGCTCGTAGGCTCACGTGCCTTCCATCTCGAGCGTGAATCCTCCGGCCGTCACCGAAATCGAAGGCGGATAGCGCGTATCGTCTAAGGGGGCGCCGCGTTCGGATGGATATAACATCCGTACGTGGGTAGTCCGACTTACATATTAATGTAATACATAATCACGCGGAGATTGGAGAGGCAGTGCTGGGCCCCCAAGATGAATGAGCCTTACAGCGCTCAAAAGGCATGCGGTTGATCCGACGTGTCGTAATCCTGACCCCGCGAGGCTCCACGCTCGTTCCTTGTATTACCTCCTATACCCATTTAATCTGTTCCGCACACATCGATAGGCCGCATGCGGGCGCGCATGCGCGCGCCTACACGTTATAATAGTAAATAATACCGGTGATCGGAGAAAACTCCGATTGTGGCTGGCCGCTATCAGATCTTGGCTAAGTGGCCAAGGAGTGTCTGGGAAAACGCACTCGCCGTGCACGTCCCGCGTGTTACTTGTCTCCGAGACGAACGACGAATTAGAAAGTCGCCGGTTTTCCTGCGTTTCTGTTGGCGGCGGTTCAATGACATTTTCCACGCGCCAGCAGCTTTGCGCTTTTCGACCTTAATCGCGCGTTTAAGGAACATCGCGCGGAGGTTGGGTTGCGCAAGGCACGATTTACGTTGCGGCGCGTTGGATGGATAACGGACAAGGGTTCGTAGCGGTGGATAGTGACAGGTGAAATATTGATATTTGGTTGGACGATCGGTTGCCTTTGTTTTTGGCTGGCGGCGAACGGCCGACATTTTCCTGCGCGCCGAAGGATGCGCACGAGCCTCGCGAGGACGCCGTCGATCCGCGCTCGGTTTCTACCGCAGCTGTCTCAGGACTTGATTGCTGTTTACATAATAAATCGGTGCTTTTGGTCTTGCGGATGTGCAAGAATACCCTGCGGAATGGAAGGCAAAGTAAACCGTGCGCTCGTCTCTAACGTCGAACATTAGAAGTTCAATGGAAAACGGAAGAAGCGATGTTCTTTCAATATTTATAACCACTTCTGTTGACGTGACGTGTATGTATGGGGTGTATGTATCAAGATATTTTATCAAGCACGAAGGTTTGAGTAACAACCTTGAATAATTGAACCGATAATGATAAATTCAAAATTTAATCTAACATAACTAAAGGTGTGGCCACTCAAAAGGCTCAATTTTTTAAATACAAATTAATTTTAAAAAATACAAAAAACATATATTAGCGTTGCCAAATACACATACAATTTATAAATGATTACAACCCACGACGCAGCACGGATCACTAGAGATTCGAAAAAATGTATATTCCTTGCTGTGACAATAGAATCATTAATATCCTTAAGCAGCCATAAATACTGTCCACGTTTGGCAAGAGGTTCATCCGACACTGCGCTGCTATCGGATTTTGCGTGGCTAGGCGAGGAGCTTTCGAGGAAATCCACTTGTCGTGTGCGCCACGTACGCGCTGTCCGCCTCGCTACATCCTACGAAGTAGGAGACCAACAATTTTCCCATTTTGCAATCGTTGGAGGTCGAATGACATTTTCCTCCGGCCGTAGTTTCACGGTTTTTGACCTCAGTCGCACCGAACGGCGTTTACAGGATTGCTCGGATGATGGAAGGCCCGCGATGGCTCGCGCAAGAAACGCTTTCCGCCGCGGCACGGTGAATATTTCAATGCACCTAGCTGCCTGGCTTCCGAGCTTGGCTGAAGACGCTTTACGATCGTTTACACCGATTCTTACTCTTGCGTTTGCCGCATAAACTGGGATCCACGCCACGTACATGGGGGGGGGGGGGGAGAACGCGCGTTAAAATTCTCACCGCAAACGCGCGCCCTCGATTCTCTCCCTAGGTGCCCCTTATTATTATATTCCGCCAGCAAATTCGTCGGGAAGTAAAGTGGAAAGTCAGTAAGTCGAAATGAATGATTAAAGTTCTTCTCCCTCGTCTCTTTTCGACCCTCCTTTGATCCTCCTTGGATTAAAGCAAAGGTAGCAGTAGTTGACGCTTTAAGGAATTTCTCGCCTATCTATTCACTTTATGGAAGATTTATGATTAGTAATTCCTGCACAAACTAATCTTCTATTATATTACGACGAGTATTTATACCTGACGGTGGGTGTAGATATTCTCTTCTTTTCTAAAGGTAAGGAAAATATAAAGTTTAGATAACATCCTTTTGTTCTAGTAGTTGATATAGGGAGAGAAACCAATTAACGAACTAGTATTGGTAATGTAAACGATACAAACTCGCAGTAAAACATTTAAACGACCATAAAAACGTTTTAACCAAGTCTTCAATTGTTTATATATAAAAATATGTATACTATACAAGGGAATTCGCAAAAATCGTAAAAGTCCTACACGAATGTGATTAACATGACACTCTTCAATGGCAATTACGCGCTGTATTTCGCAATTAAATCGCCAAAGAGCCACACAATGCATACCTGTGGTCTCCTTATTTATACACTTTTTTCGAAAAACTGTCGAGCACAGTGTCAGCTACCGGCGCTCTTAGCTCACTCCCTCGCGCTCAACGAAGGTAGCTCTCGAGCACGATCAGCGGCTTAAATAACGATCGCTTGGCAACGGTTTATATCGCGCGTGTGCATAAACGAGACGCACATCGGGACGTATATCCCCGATATCTACGTATCAGATATGTACCGCTGTCATATTTCTCACTGATATAGAGAGCGGAGTGGCGTTACACGGCACCGCTCTTGTTCCTTCTAACATCATTATTAGCCTCATATATTAGTCGCGCCTAATCGTTCACGTTATATCTGGCCCCGATCAATTTCTCGCATCCTCTCGCCTACCATTGGGCACCGACACTCGTGTTCTCATTAGGCATCCTCTCAAAGTTTCCGAAGGAATAGCCGCGCCGAGGGGTTAAAGACTTTACGGGCTCGACGCCGGTTGCCCATCGACGGAGAAGCGGATTACATATTAGGCGACTGCGGCCAGGTATAAATTACGATTGGCCAACGCACACTTGATACGCCGTCTCTTACAGGGGAAAGTACGTGGCGCAAGGTATGCATATAAGAGGCTCGCATCGCCGGAGATAAAGTAATCTCCATTGTCTAACGCGACAATGAATGATTCGTAGGTAGGCGATAACGACGCTTAAAGCCACCTTCCGTCTCCTCCTTCTGCCTTTCGAGCCGAGCGAGCTTGAGATTTCACGGGGAAAGCCTACGTTACCCGACGCCTTGTTATATCCGTGTATCGCCCAAACCGGACAGATCGTCGCTTTGCGCATCGAAATTGTCCGTGAAATCTGCCAGGTAATAACTCGCTTTGGCCCTTGCCGGACGAATGCCGCGATATTCGTGAGGTTATAAATATTCGAACAATATCGAATGCCGTTATACAGACGGCTCGATGTGATGTCTGTACATAGGTATGTGTTCGTTTAAATCAACCCTCGTTATATTGTGTTAATTTTCGCTTCAGTATTTTTTCATATGGATGTATCTGTTTGCGCACTACTTAATATTACTGATCATTAATTATGCACTTTTTCTCGCTCTGGTGATAAAGCAATTGATGTGTTTAAATTCCGTCGATCTACTGGGCGTTGTTTGGGGAAATTGCGGTCGCTTGTTAAGGGTTAATCTTTGGTTGTGGTTATGGATAGATTGTTTTACAGGGAGAAACTTGGTTTGATTGTAGATCATGGCTTATGATTCCTTTTTGTTTGGAAGTCCTGCGCGAAGCATAAGATATAATATGTGGATGTAAAGTAGCATACGTAGTATGAATGAGGAGAAATAATAAGTATTAAAATATACTGCAGAGGAGAAGACAGAACTGTAGATTAAACGTGTATTTACGCAAATATCATATTAGACAGGACAATATAGTTTTCTCATTGAGATCGATTAACTTTGTAAACGATTTCTGCTATTAGATTTCAATTTTAAGCTTTCTAGATTTTACTAGTCTCCCATGATTGACACCAGCAATTTTTATTAAAATGAACCGAATATCCGTGAACAATCCCATGATTCACGTTGTGATTTATTTCAAACTTTTATTCACGCACGCACCAAGAATAACTACGTTTGCTCTTAAACTGAAACTTTGGTTACGTACGACAGGTAATTGTTCTCACTTCACAGAAAATCAGTATATTCTCCGAGAAGAGTTACATCATAAATCATTGCCAACCATTAAAACGACAATTACCCCAAGATCTTCAAGGTTTAAAAAAGGAGTCGAGTAGAACACGGCAAGGAAGAAAAAAAGTTCTTGGCTAGTCTCCTGGGAAAATTTCGTTGCAAATGAAAGACGTCGACCGATCGAGAGTCGTAAAAGCCTCGTAGATCACAAGCCTCGGTGGAATAGAAAGTTCTAGGCGTAGGCTTCAAATCTGCGCCATCCTGGTCGCAGACAACGACGACAACAGGACGCTTTTAGCCCCGAGGTTTTTCACCGTGGAGCACTTTTTCGTAACGCAGTTGGGCATGCTCCTTTAATATTTAACTCGTTTCAATCCCGCGCGTATGCCCCGTCGTATCGTACGCATGGCTGACCACTGTAATAAAAAGT
Source organism: Ampulex compressa (assembly GCA_038496175.1). Lineage (NCBI taxonomy): Eukaryota > Metazoa > Arthropoda > Insecta > Hymenoptera > Ampulicidae > Ampulex > Ampulex compressa. The sequence continues at coordinate 21,339 of JBCFXI010001056.1, forward strand.
TTCTCCCCAGCCGCCTAGCCCGGCTCGCGCAAATTCCACGGCCGTCTAATCAAACCCTCTAACGACGCGCCGCGATAAAAATCTATTTAAACTCGAGCGAAATATATTTGTCTCCGACTCGTGACCCGCCAGTGAAATCGGGAATTCTGCATGTTATCCGTCATTCCATCTGGCGCTCGCGGAGATAATTTCGCTCTCGGCTTAAAAATCGGGATACCCTTGACGCCCGCGATAAACCAGTTGGCATGGAATACCGACGGTTGTTTCGCAAAGAATTGTCGCGGATATTATTGCTTCTCGCTTCACGATAGATACGGGTTTTTTTAATTATATTCGTGATTTTTGCAAGTGTAATTTATCCTTTTTCAAGTGGAATTAGGGTTTTTGCAAGTGGAATTAGTGCTTTTGCCAATGGAATTCGTCCTTTTGCAAGTGGAATTAGTGTTTTTGCGAATGGAATTCGGCCTTTTGTAAGTGGTATTTGCCCTTTTGCAAATGGAATTCGTCCTTTTGCAAGTGGAATTCATCCTATTGCAAAGCAAGTACTTTTACATATTCTATTTACATTTGCTTTACTCTTACTTTTTCATAATTATACATGGAGATGAAGATATACATAGAAACTCTATACAAGATAATTAGCAATTCAAGAATAGATAATTCGATACTTCATTAATAATAATAATAATTCAAGGAGAACAGTTTACGGACTATATGTACGATATACATATACTATATACATATTCCAATCGCAAAAAAGTGAATTTAATTTGAAAAACCTGTACTCGATCGGACAACCGCTCCTTCCCGAGGCTCGTGGAGCTTTCTTTCTCCGAAGAAGATCCCTCAGAAGGCTTCCTTTTTCGAAGTAGAGTTATGCCCGATAGCGGGACTCGACCGCGAAACGGTGATTCGGTGAAGAAGTCAAGGCTATTAGAACGTCGATGAAATCTCCGCAGGAACGATGCGGAAATACCGCAGATTTTTTGCCCCTCCGAGTCGCAGCGCCTGTCGAGCGAGCGTGTCGTCGGTGAGACACCGACATAGGGAAATTGCCTCACACCCGTGCGCCGCAATGGCGGTGTGAAAGCGCCGAAGGCAAGCTCGAAAACTTTCCAACGGCCAGCCACGAGTCGAATCTTGCGCGAATTTTCCGCGAGCTGAGGAAAAAATCGGGGCCCTTCGAGGACGCGCGGGACGATAATCCGCGCATAGGCAACATTTTATTAGCTCGTAAGATATTCCTGGAATTTCGAAGTGCGCGCCAAGCGGCGAAATCCGATGATTGGGCCGCGCGAAAATCCGAAGTTCGATAGTGACACGGTAACCCTCCTCTTTTTTTTGCTCCAGTTCATTAATGCAAGTGAAGTCGTGCTCTTGTCGGGCAATGTGGTTCATCTCTTCAATACTCTTAGTCGGAAGTACAGGAATTGTTTTATTATTAGCAGCACACCTGATAAGCTGCATTGATCGACGAGACCAATATTTCATTTATAATAAGTCCGATTCTCCCTAGGTGCACCTTATTATTATATTCCACCACCAAATTCGTAGATAACCAAAGTAGAAAGTCGGTAAGTCGATGTGAATGATTGTTTTTACTCCCACATCTTTTTTCGCCCCTCTTTGATCCTCGTCCGATTGAGGGAATAGTACCAGTGGTTGTCATTTTAAGGAACTTTTTGTCTATTCGTTCACACAGCTCAGGCTAAGTTCACTCTATGGAAAATTTATGATTAGTAATCGCTGCACGAACTATTCTTGTATTATATTACAACAAATATTAATTCCTGATGATGAGTGTATATATATTTTTAAAGTAAAATTTAATTGAATAATTCACATCCTTTCGTTACAGTAGTTGACATAGGAAGAAAAACCAATTAATGAACTACTATTGGTAATATAAATGATACAAACTTGCGTACTACCAGCTCCAGTGAATTACTATAAATGAAATCGTGGTCTCGTCGAGCAATGTAGTTTACCTCTTCACTACTCCTCTGATAGAGGACTCGCAGAAGAGCCGAAGCTTCGTCGGAAGTACAGGAATTGTTTTATTATTACCAGCACACCCGGTAAGCTGCGTCGCTCGACAAGACCGGGATCTCACCTATACCAAGTCCGACAGCTCGGAGCAGCGTTCGTCGGCCAAGAAAAATGCGATTGCCGCTGTAAATTACGAGGATAACTCGCGTCGATTCCGACGGGCTTCGCGGAATTAATAAACGCTGGGCAGAAATTACTTCACGCCGAAGATCAGAAAATGTATAAAGGGCCGGAAAATAGCGGTGCGTTGGCCGAACGGTGAGATTGAAGTTTCATTAAGGGCAGGGCCGGGGATAAATAAGAAAAATCGAGGCCTCGCGGCGCCGGCCAAAGAATTAAATTGAATTTTGTTTACCCGCCTGCTTAAGGAAAGAGCGAATTACCTTTCCGGGAGCATTCCAAGGCCGATCCGAGACGAGTTCGCGAATTACAGTTGGAGAATTTCCCAGGCATCCTCGCGAAGACCTATAGCCCCGCAATACGCGCGTCCAGACCGCGAGCAACGATATTGAATGTCGAAGTGCAGTTACGCTCATTAACGGGAGCCTGAAACGCTTGCAAATCTACGCATTCCAGCTTACACGCCCGTCGCTTGATATTCGGTAACGATAGAACATGCTAATCGCGTCGTTAAATTCCCTTCGATACTCGCGATTCGTGGAACATGGCGTAAGTTGCTCCCCTCCATTTTCCATTGAAATGCCAATACCGAAGTCTGCCCACTGACGCTGGCGAGGCTGACACATTGATCGGAACTCGCCTATTATCCGCTTGCGTTTTCTGCTGTAAAGACAATTTGCGGGAATTATATTAGGCTGTCCTAAAGGTGTCTTCCGCTATCTGCACGCCGATGCTTTATCTGGCAATGTGTGTAGAAATGTAAAACCTAATATGTTAAATATTGTACTCCTTATCCCGTGCTCGTCTTCTAATTGTACGCACAATTCAATGTAATAATACGAAAGAAATATGGTGTGCACCTATTCAATTCCTTATAGAACGGAAGAAACTTTTGAGACAACTTAATATTAGACGGCTCGGTCAGTGGTTAAGTTTTTTCCACGCTTTTCTTAAGGATGTGGCTTCATTCATCATCTTATATTTATTATTTTCAATTTTATTCTATTATTAACATTGTATGATTTTAATTATTGAGCCATGCATTGGTGGCTAGAGATCTTCTCGTATACAATGTCGCTCTGCCGACTGAAATTCTTATTCGAATAAAACCAGATGGAGAATTAAAGAATGATTAAGAAGCGTGAGAATTGAATGCTTGTTAATGACTAATATAATTCGCGCAAGTTGTCTTAATAGTGACAGATTAGGAGTTGCTATGTATACATTTTCTGTTGTAATATTAAAAAATAGATATACCTATTTGAATATAGACACGAATATTATTCAATGTCAAGAATAAGGTATGCGTGAATTAATAATACTTGGTTGTCAAGTAAAGTATCTCCTATAATTATTTAATTAGTCTTTTATTTGTGAGATACGATATCTTAGTATCGATTTATTATTTTATTGTTATTATTATTATTATATTGTATTATTGTTTTATCTTCACGCACAGTCGTGTAATAAACGGAACGTTTGAGCTATATTACATTAATTCCAGCGAACTCAATATTTCAACGCGTATATTTTGGCTTGTCTTGCACTTAGGAGATTAAAGTATATCTACGAAGCGTGCGAAAGGAGGGAGAGGTCCATCGAAAGGGTTAATAAATCGTCGTGTGAGTAGCTCGAGCACCGGTGAATCATTAGTGACTTCAGGCTGTTCGAAGATTAATAAGAGAATATCGACGATCGGTACAAGCTGCACGGTGGTACACTTTCGTCCTTTTGCACCTCAAATTTACGTTCTTGCACTTCAAATTCAACCCCCTTCGTAAATAAATTTCATCTCCTTACCAATTAAATTCATCATCCTGAAAATCGAGATCTCTTTTATCGATGTTCCTCAAAATTAAATTCTGCGCAAGGCATATTTTGGCTACTTCCTCAAACAACGTATACTCAATTAATCTTATCGATCCTTCTGCAATTATTACTCCTACGCCTTACAATAATGATTTCATGAATATAAATATAAACTTAGTGCAGATACAGGAGAATTCGCGTATACACATTGTTGACAATATATAAACAATTCCTCATTTTCCATTATTTCACGTTCCTTTATATTCGCGTATCATTACATATATCCAATCAAAATATTCGATCAAAATAACAGATTTACAGCGGACACTTGATTCTCATCCAAAAACTCGAAGTACCTAAACTTCGTTTATAAAACACGAATTTAATTTCCTAAGGAGCGAATTCAGAAAAGGCGAATTTCGAATGCGAAGCTCTGAATTATTAATATAAAACCACCAGCAGCAGTCTTTGGGGTGTGGTCTCGCCACTACCCAGAAGGCAATGCCGCCGCGATTGTAATGTTTATTATTACAACGACCGACGCGGTGTACCTCCTTCGCGGCCTGTTAGGCGTGAAACGGTCGGGCAGGTCAAGACCCCATTCCTTATCCCGAAGCGAGTCGGTGAAATGAATTCTTCGTGTAACGCACGGGCTCGCTGGTACGTGTGCTCCACTAAAGTTCCCCGTCGCCAGGGCTGTGGGAGTATCGGTGTATACGAGCGCTATTTATGGGTTATTAATGTCGGCCAGGAAAGTCTAATGCATAGCACTGACCCAGAACTGACAGCCGTCCGGCATAAGGAGATAATTTCTCCCGTTGCAACGCCAAGAGGACCTCGTTACTCGTCTCCCGGAAACAGTAGCGTTTTGGATTTATACTCGACGATGTAACACCGCTTCGTGGACACTGGTAGACGATTTCATTGAAATCCCAAGGTTCTGCTTGATAGGTGCTGAGCTGCTGGATGATCGGGAATTTATAATCTTTATTTTAGATATATTATTTTATAACAAATTTTTTATTAAATTTGAATAGGGTATATATATATATATTTTTTTTTTATTACAATCGAAATTGTACCGAAGGCTTCATAAATAATTCAGCAATTATTTGATTTTTGCATGAAATAAAAGTCTTTATGCGATTCTCAGTATGTTGGATAAATGTATGAATTTTTTAGTTTGAAACGAATGTGAAAGGTCGAACAGAAATTGTATGATTTAAAACATAGTATTACGCAAGCCCGACGATCGACGTAACATAAAAGGATAAAACGATGAAATGGAAATTCAGAGATACGGTATTCAGGTTAACACTAGAATGTAGGCCGGCTAAATCATGAGTCCGTCAGAATCACTTATCTGGTCTGTAAAGTCAATTCATAGACAACAGGTGGAGGTTTATGATACACCGAATCTATACGTTTGCTTGTATTTATGTGAATCCACTGGAAAACCGGAAGTAATGGTCATACTTGTGTGACTGCAGTTACGATAGTGTTACACAATCGAGATCGAGAATTGGGGTCAGAATATTTCTGACGTATAAAACGTAAACGAGTATAAATGAAACTGCGTCCAGTTCTTAACATCGTCAAAACTTTACATATTAAATTAACGTTTTAAAGATGTGAAAAAGTTTTTATCGGCATTTGGGTACAACTATAGTCAAAACAGTTGCTTGTTCACGATGCGGATAAGGACCGGGGAAAACACGTTTTAATGCATAATTCATAGGATTCTAATTGTATTTGGCCCGACATTGTTCTACGCCCCCGGAGGGTAATGGAAATGAAAGATTCCTTTGTACGGTAATTATACATGTGCAATTATTAACGTAATATGGAGATTCCAGGATATTACGGGAAAGGGGGCACAAAGCTACTTGCAGTAATAAAATGCCTCAGCTCGCAAATTATGACGCAAGATTGGCAAAATAGGGCGAGGGGGTAGTCAATCGAGGCAAGAAGAAAACTCAATCTATGCATGACACGTGGCGCTTATGGGATGCGAAATTACATTTCTGCGTTTATTAATTTCCGCCGATGTTTACCCTGGCCTGACAGGAGATGCAGAATTGACGCTGATTTGACCTCGTGCACGATTGCAATAACGTCGGTCAGTACGGAGCAAAATTTAGTAAAATCTTGAGACGGTCGTGAATAAAGCTGACCGAGCTTTTCTTGTGACATCAATCTATTATGAAAGGATTTTATTGGAATCTCTGTCCACGGCGCCAAAGTTCTATTATCGACACAATTTCTCTCATTTTTACGCAAATAAAGCTCCAATCTTATACTGACTGTCTAATGAATATATCACGCAAAAACTTGGTCTTACGTTCTGGTATGATCTATTGCGCTTAAATGAGGGATAGTAAATTGAAAATAATTGCACAGAGTACAGACGCTATAAAAATAGGGAAATTGAAAGCAAGCTAAGGGTATGATGATGGTGGTAAATTAAAATTGTATGTGATGTTTCGAGACTAACTATATCCGTGACGTCATCATCGTGTTCATTTATCCGTAGCTGTTAGAAAAATGAACATAATACTGACCCGTTTTCGTTTCGCTGCAATTGCGACGACATTGCTCGACGCAGGTCAAGCCTCGAGCACAGTTTTCCTCGGCTTGATTAATCAGAAACAAAACTCTCACATTTATTTATCTGTACATACAACATGCCTGAAGCCACTATGACGTCCTACATTTTTTTTTGCTTTAATCAATTTTCCTTTCCAAAGCATCCCTTTAGATATCTGTAAAATACATATAAATTTTTTTTATGGTATCTATAAACTTTAAAAATTATTCTACATTTGAATCAATAGACTCAACGTCGTAGAAGAAAATGTGATTTTGTCAATGTTCCAAAAATTAAACATTCTCGGTACATTAAAATATTATGGGAATAATCTTTATCAATACCAAAAATGCAAATATTTTCTCGTATCACATCGTCTATCAACAGAATCGGCTAGCGGATTAATTGGATATCGGACACTTTAATCGCAATTTTTAACGAGCATCATTATAACCCAATCCGCTGGTAATTCCAAATAAATTTCAAATCTCTACGAAAGATTATATATTTTCTCGTTTAAACATTGAGGAGTATCAGAACTGCAATTATTATGATACGCAGTGAAATATGCAATCGATAAACGAGGAATGTTATAAAATCCGGTGCAGACAATATGGAAGGCCGTTTTTCTCAAAGTAGTTCCTCCTGAAGTTTTAAACGCGGGAAACGTTTGAGCGTACTTATGTATAACCGAGAATACAGGTCACTATGGATTTCTTCTGCTTCTTCTTTCTTCCTTTTTTCTCTTTTTTTTTAATTATGCCCCTGCATTCCGATATTTATTCATCTCTCATACCTGCATCCGCAAGCACGGTACAATGGCTAGAATAAAAACTGGCATTTACCGCAGTTTTCCTCACGTACTGACAAATTGATGCCAACCTTGATATTGAACCGATATACGGAGGCCCGGTTTGTGCTGCCCGTATATGTTACCTCGTATTTACTATGCCACTATATTTCCTATATTCTCGTCGTCGTAATATTTACTGGGCTGTATTCCGAATACGTTTTCCCAGTAAATAAATATACACTGTCAACTTACCCACGCGGATATCACGGTTTGCACAGTTTGAAATAGGATATCAAATACTCAGAAATACATGAGACTCTAATGTGCCTATGAATGTGTCGTCAGCATTCCTGAATTTTTAAGATAGGCGTGAGTTTAAAAATTTTTCTTCTCCGCCAAAGAAATACATTTTGTTTATCTTGTTTAATTTCGAGCACGTCGTGGCGGTGTGTAAAGAGTACGTAAAGTGGCCACGTATGCTAAATTTCTAAAGGAGTTTACTCTATATTAGTATTCATATGAAAAAACCGCACCGTCTGCTTTTTTGCTATGTGCATCTGTACGTGGCTGCCACCCACAAAGTATTAAGAGAAAGCGCGAATCGTGTAGATCTTAATGATTTTCCAAACAGAGTGCTGTATAAATTTCGCTCTGTGAAATTATTCAGATTCCCCAGACATCTTAAGGAATTGATCCCCTCTGTAAATAATAGTTGTACGAGAATTAGGGCCTAGCCGCTTTTGTAGTGCAGGTATTAGGGATTCTAATTTATGGAATATGAAAGCACTCTCGGGTTAGAATATAACTGACTTAATTTGACTAAGATCAGGAAAATTGTAATGAAACGATTTAAATAATGCTCATAGAATACTGATTATATTACAATAAATCGTTAATAATGCTACGAGGATTTTACTCAACATTTTCACTCTGATGGATTATTCAATCGACGAGGATAGATATAGTATCTTATTCAGTATGTTGCATATAACATACTGCAATTTTTAATCTTGATTTCAGGTACTATGTGAGCTCATGAAATTTAAACGATTGAAACAGGTTTCGTTGTAGAACTTGTAATATATGGAATTTTTTTTATTCAAACATTCATCAAAAGAAAACTCGCGTACACGTACTGCTACGAGAATATAGTGAGTTGCGGGAAACGCCCCGAAAATGTGAGAAAAAGCATAACGTAACTAACGCGTAAGAACGTAGGGATAAACTTTCAGCATTTTCGGAATTCATAAAACTCAATAAAGGAGTCTATCCTCTGGAATATGAAGCGTGATAAATTTATTTTCCTGAAATTTACGAGACACCCTTTTAGGGTGGAGAAATATATACTGCGTAAAAAAAGATCTCAACTCGTAAAACATGAAACATCGAGAAACGTTAATCGTTTAATAATCTTTGACTCTTGTCTACTCGCTCGTTGGATTGTAATCGAATCTGGCTGCTGTCAAATTGCATCGCACAGTAATTAAATTATATGGTAATTACCGAATAATCGCTGTAGTACGAACAAGTGATACGCTTTCAAGTGTGGTGATAATCCGCACGAGTCATGGCACGCGAGGTGACCAAACAGCATGCCTAACACGGTGCCAGCAGTAATACTTTTTTAATTCCCAACGCCGACAACTGTGGAAAATCAATTGTTTAGCCTTCTAATATGATTACCATCGTTGTTCCCTCTCAACAAGTACGGCAAGCACTCGATATTTCATCTCCGAAATTTTACAGATTATTCGGGTGCTCGCAAATTTGTACAAATGTCAGTCCATGCTTCACCATACATGAAATCTAACACGATTAAAAAGAAAAAGAATATAGGTATTACCTGAAATAAAAGCTTGAAAGTAAGTGAATAATTTACGCACGTGAATGGGCTATTTACATAAGGATAATGTATCTCCTATATTTTACAATATTCGGACATTTTTTCGGTACAGGTCCATTGTTATTCTAATCTTGGCCTTAACCGTCAACGTTTTCTTCTTCCATATCTTTTATAAAACCTTGAGCGTTAGGTGTATTAAATTTTCTAAAGCGGCAATTCGCCTCCGATATTAACTTCCCGAGTCCAGGCCCGCGCTGGTTCTCGCAAATATCCCCTTAAAAGGTCCATGAAAATACCGAGGGGACGAAAGTCTTGAACTTATTAGGATATCATCTCTGACCTACTGGCACATTGTGCTAACCCCTGCATTGTGCCGATTCTCGATGGAGAATCGGTGCCAAACTTTTGGCGCCTACACGTCCGCAAAGGATCCCGCAGCACGGAAATGTCGGAAATTGACCAGGGGCCACCTCTGGAGAGTTGAAATCGGGCGTAGAGTAGAGGGCAGGTGGTGCTCGTAAGTTTCGTATCGCCGTATTTTAACCTACTTCTCCGTTACGCTGAAATGGAACGAGGGCAGTTTTCACGACCAGTGGAAGGTAGTAGTGCTGCACCAAAATCGATTTCGGCGTATATCTGCCGGGGCGCGGAATTAATCTTGCTGCGTTTTGTACTATCCTTCGCATTTGCATATTTTTTCCCTACCGATTAGAGGCGGGTAATCGCCGGTTCCCATCGTCGAGTTTTTCTCTGCTTGGTGGAATTACACGAAGAGCGTAATGATAAAAAATTGGACAATCGTTAATAAAAATCTACGTACCGGTTGTCGGACAGTTCTTCCATCGACCGTTCTTCACCTCGTTCGTCTCTGTTAATCGCCGGCAATTGGTTTTTATCGGTCCACGTAACTATATAACGTTTCACACGTGTACGTTAATTTCATGAAAAACGACTTATATATATATATGCAAGTTTCTTACGCATTCCCATTGGTTTTTCTCTCCTTTATCCCGGTTTAATTGGCAGCGCCTGATGCCTCCTCTTTATTTACCGCGAAGCATCGGCTGGGAACGTTGTTTTATACATAGCCACCGGACAATTGCTTCTCCTTTTCAGGCCCATATATTCTCTCATTTCACTCCGCGTAATTATTGCGGCCTACTATTCTCTTTTTATATGCCATAAAACATTAAGACGGAGTACTCTTTTAACTGTGGACCGCAGCTGCCTTCTCGCATTTTACGTACCCTCCATGCTTACATAATTTTCCCGTGACATTTAATTATTAAAAGCCAATGCAGATTTTTCAATGATATTAAATATCGGGGTAAAAAGTATCGGTCGAAACGTACGTATAACGTATATGCTTTTATGGTCTCTGCTACCCATTAATTAACGACTCGCGCAGGTCAACCTGCAATTTCGATGGAACACCAATTTTGAAAATTAAGGAGAATTCGTAGCTGTGTACAGCGATTCTGCGGTTTTCTTCGCTTCCCGGTCCACATTATGTTTACACGTGTAGTTGGGTTATTTAATTGAATTATACGTAGCATTTTCGTAAGGAGGGAAATTAACGCTAACGAGATTGCATTTGAACATGTTATAGAAGATGTTCGTAAATCGGAGCAGCTGATGATCAACGAGATGGACAAAAGGGAAACGAAAGCAGACTTATTGATTTACAAAATATTTGTTTTTTTTCTCAGCGCCAATTAGGATATAATTAAAGATTAAAATAAAACAAAGCATATCAACATTTTTTCGATAAATGTAGTTATAAATTCCAGAGGTATAATCATCAGCTTAGACCGCGGTATTTGCTAATTAAGATTAAAGCAACCACGCTATACATACACAACCTATCGCTCATACTTTCATATCTTAACTTTGCGGAAATGTTGGTTATGTTCGTATCCCGTTATCGTAGGGTATAGCACGAAGGACTTAATTACCGATAAATATTACAGGAACCGATTTTTATTATTTGAAATATTTATCACATGTAATTGTACCGTGAATCTTATACGTGATATATGTTGCATGTTTTATAAATAGTTATGACCGTTCGTGTATTTCTACGTACATATTTGATGATTTAACGATGGGGAATTGCAATGCTCCCGATGTAAATCCGCGTGTTCTGATGAACAAACGAGTCTGCTATCTCGAAGAATAAAATATAATCACGTTTTCGCAGAAAATATTCGCTCATCTTTGCTCGCAAGTATTATCGTTATTCCCTTTGCGACCTGGTTTAGGTGATACACTTTTTATGTCAAGTGCTATAGAGCTATCTTTAATATCTTAGCGCAACGTCCTACACCGGGCTTACGGGTGGCAGGGAGCAAAGGTATAGAATTAACAGTACCTAGCTTGTCACGGGGTAAAAGATATACCCGCAATGAAAGCTCGTAGAACAATACTATCCTTCACTTTATGTCCCCTGTTCCGCAACCCTTGTGGGGATGAATAGGCTTCCAGTCGACTAAAACGGAAAAGATGGAATGAAACAAATGCCTTTTATGTTGCAGACATTCAGACATGGCTTTCCACATCAGCCGACAGCGGTGGCATTCGACCCAGTTCAAAGACTCCTTGCCATTGGCACTAATTCAGGATCCCTTAGGATGTATCCTTTGAACGTTATCGTTAATGTAAACCCGCCGCATAATTATTACTTTCGGCCGCGGAATTAATGCCGGGACAACTAAATTACTGGGGGCTTTTGTCGTGTAGCCACGGCGCACCGCACAAAGAAGATGCCTTAAATTATTCGGAACCGTTGGAGTTAGTGTTGTCCGTTGCGAGGAGAATGACGAAGCGTACGCATGGCCGGCTGGATTCCCGTATCGACTTTACTTCCTTGCTGTATATTTTTTTTTTTTTTTACTTTACCTTGCCTCCGCCCCACGGTGTTTTCCGCTTACCCTGATTTTATCGTTTTTTTATCGATCGGGTATAAGTACATTTTTGCTTATTTTTAGATAGCCCAAGCCAACTGGGTGCGGTGTTCGCGATATGGAGCATGCTAATCGTAATCTGTAATTCCGGGATTATAGTAATTTAGTCCGAGGAAACACTTTTTCCTCGCATCCTAGGTTTTGCGTGACTTATTCTAACAATTATTCATGGAATTTAAAACAATTTTTTGAGATTTGCCACGTTAGCACATTTTTCCTGCATTTGTATTTCGTTATCCGGTATCCAAATTAATTTTGCCCAAGGCATATTAAATACTTTGTTTAATAGTTGCGATAATGAACAATTTTGCGTATCGATAAAAAATTTAGTTATCTACGCCACGTTACAGAATGCGAGTGTAATCGGGAACAATTGTAGGAAATATGAGACTGAATTCTTATTACGCTTTGATGTTGCAACGTCTAATGTCTATTTCCGTCGGTCGCGCACATTCAGCTTTTAGGGACTAACGATACTACGGACAACGAGCCGTGATTCAATAGCTTGGATGTACACTCCACTCTATATTACAGGCCTCGGAGAACGTGCTTGCAGTAACCAAAAAATTTCTCTTCCACTCTCAAAGCGTTCCAGCGTCAAAAGAAAAAGTTCAAGGCAGCCTGGCTCTTTTAGAGAACACTATCTCTGCGTAATAACGGCGTGATTATGGTTTTTAAATTTTACGTTGCTTTATAGTTTGGCGATTTTAAGTACCAAAAGATTAATAACTGATTATTACTTTTTCATTGGCGAAACGTTCAGTATAATAAAAGTTTAATACTGACTGAACAGACTGTAATGCTTAATAAAAATCGTAAAAATCCTCAAATCTATAACTTATATTCCTCACAGTGTTACCAAGAGGTCATGCAGGAAGATTCTCTAAATATGCCAAATATCTATTTACGCATTGTACAATTTTTAAAATACTTTCCCCCTTGTATTTTCGTACTTAATTTACTGCAAATCTGCATTTACGAAAAAAAACGTGCGAAAAACCCAGACAGCCCAGGAAAATTGATTAGAATTCATTCATCGTGCTTCGTCGTACGTAAAAAAATTTGGACAGGACCATCCGATTTCGTTGGATTAATTACACTGTGTTGGGAGTTTATGGTTCGTCAACCGTGCGTTCTTTCACGTGGGCGCTTCCATTGATCTATCCCAGCCAAAGAGTTGGTCATTGGATGCTCATCACAGCTCGGTAGGCTTCCTGGCCGCCGCGATCGGGGAAATCGCTACAAAGCAACGACTTTCATCTGCGCAACGTATTTTATCGTTCAATAAAATCGTTGAAAGTTCCGTACAAAGGAAAGTTCCGTTTAGTACTCCAATCGTCAAAGATTTTGAAAATTCTTCCCTCCTCTTGTAAAATTGCGATCGTGAACGCGTACATGCAAAATTGGAGTGGCACAAAATCCTGAATAACCTTTGAAATCCGTTTATTAATAATATTCGTGAATGAGAGCGAATACCCATTGTCTGCTCGTGAGGCTAATAACGTCATTGTCGGCAGATCCTCGGCAGAATATTGAAAAATTCGATGCATCGATCGCGGCATTTAAAAGGGAAGGGTAGACGGCGGGGGATGCATACTGAATATCTAAGGCTAAATCTACGTAATCACTTATTTTTGGAAGCTACACCGGCAGCTCCGTGGAATTCGAATTATTTGATATCAGATATATTCGCTCCAGGAAAGATAAGGATTTTGAATCACGAACGATGTTCCTGGTTGCACGATCCCTTGAATTATTTGTGTATCCATCGAATATCGATAGTGATAGGCATAAAACGTGTCGTATTTTTCCTTGATTATCGTGTTACGAAATCAGTTTGGGGAGGCCGGGCGTTGATGCCCACGTAAAGCACGAGGGATGTCCACCAGTGATACAATTACAGTTTTTGATCAACGAAGGCGCTTTGATTTCCGCTACTGCTGACGACACTCTACACCTCTGGAACTTTCGGCAGAAAATACCACAGGTGGTGCAGAGTTTGAAGTTTCAAAGGGAAAGGTCAGTTTCGAAAGCGTAACGCGGGGAGCGAATTTACATGTCAATGCCAAACACCCGATTCCTGCAGTCAATATTCCCGATCTCTCTGTAGATAAATTCCCTCGATCTGCGATTCCTCATAAATGGAGCTTTCATAAGTAAATTTTTACATTGCAGTTCTCTTCCTGCTGTAATGGCAAAAGTTGGTAAATTATCGTGCGCGACTGCCTTATGTTTATAATAACCGATTCCTCAAGAAGCCCGGCGGCAGTCCTGTAGTTTTGATCCATTAGAAATATTTGCAAATTTTATCACGCGATGTTCCCTGCTGATGGCTTCCACTTTCCAAAAGGATCTAAAGTTTTACCCCTCCAAAACTTGCGGGATTCGATACTAAACAACATTAATCGAGGAGCCACCGGGCTTCCCCAGTTGTAAACTTTCCTGAGCGCGGTTCTTCGCTGAGATTAGGATGTGAAGTATTTTAAACATTCATAACGACGTATTATAGTTATCGGTTGTACCATGCAAGTATTAGCAATATCATTTGGTGAATAATCTTATTGGACTATCGATTGTTAGAATACTTTAGATGCTTTATTGCAGGATTGATAACCGAGATGTGTTGTTTTATTTTTAACAGAATAACGTGCATCCATCTACCGCTTCAAAGCAAGTGGCTGTACGTTGGTACGGAACGAGGAAACATTCACATACTCCATATCGAAACGTTCGTCCTATCTGGCTACGTAATTAATTGGAACAAGGCTATTGAAGTGTAAGTATGGAAATGCTTATTCGTATTGATCGAACAAGTTCTACGTGCGATTCGAAAAGTTGAATAGAATAGCAATCTCGATAAGGAAACGGCACCAGCGACACAGTTCTGCATTGAGTTTCTGTCTCTGTAAAGACGTCTCAGATATAACTTTACATCTGTTTGCGAATGTTACATTAATTTTCGAAGTATATTTCCTCCTTGATGCCTTTGAGATGTGAATAATGTCAGCGATTTAAATGACTATTGCTAATGTGTATACCAGTCACAGGCAATATTATGCGTGTTTATCAATATTTATCCTGTAATATGCGTCAATTAACTTTTATATATTATCCTATAACGTATCAAAAATCAGATAGTAATTGTCAACGTACATAGCTATTTAAATTTATTTGTAGTTTATACTGATATTTTTCTTCGGAATATTTAGTGGATCGTCACTTAATCCAGATATAAAATAATGCCAAGAGATATCATTTTAATAAATTACGATTATCGATGCGATATCGTTTCAGGCAACGTAATTAACGGTGCAATTTACAAAATATACTGGACTATGATCGTTAAACAAAAAGTATTGGTTAAACTAACAATTTTTGATACTATGGCTCATAAGCAAATATAAATCTTTGAATTACTGAGTTTTTTAGGATGCAAAAGTTGTGCAAAAAGGTTAGTATGAACAACTGGTTTTTACGCTTTGCAGCACATTTTGTGTGCTTTACCTCAGGTCGAGTGAAGTACATATTGTTTCGCTCTAATTGTATAATAAAAGTCTTGACATTGACTTAGCTGTTGCCGTCTCAAGTACCACTTGAAACACTTCTCAAAAAGATGAGTGAGGTTAAAAATTCAAAAGTCAGCTTGTATTTATTAGCGTAATTGGTATGTCTTACCAGAATGTGTGCCTTAAATGTGTGAATGTATCAGGGAACATAGACTTCGATAATGACAATTTTTTCGAAAAACATCTTTTGTGGATTTCCACGAGAGAAACAATGTTCTGAATATAAGTACAACATGATATTAAAGCAAAAGATTTTTCTGTGCTCTCGACACAGATAAGTATCGTGCTCGAATGTAAGTTCACAGATGCGAATGTGACAATGACAATACAATGGGATTCTTTGATCCTCCTTCTTCCTATCCCTAAATGTTATTTCATGATTTTCTAAAATTGTACTTACCGTACATCTATATATATGATACATCATTGACCAGCAGAGTTTCTGAAAGGATCGATATCGATATTTAGGATCTTATTTGCTCTATTATCTTTGATGACAATTTTTTGCGCTTTTTTTTTGGTATTGATTATACGCACTAGTTGATATTAATATCATACTTACTTGAGCATATCAAGATGTAACGTTTGAAACGAATACCGTTACTTTTACCAGAAGTACCATATCAATGCATCGCGATGAAACGAAGCTGTGAAATAAAATTTGCCTGCGGGCGTTTGTTAAAACGGCTAATTTATGTATCCTTTAATAACATAAAAATAATGTGTTACATACATATGTATATATATATTTTTCAGATCTAGAAAGACCCATCCTGGTGCTGTAGTACACTTGAGTGATAATCCTTTAGATTTGAGCAAGGTACGCGTGTTTTTGAGTACGTTTTTTTTGCATTATTCTCCATCCTTACCATAACTTCATAATTTACATTGTCAAATTGTATTGGCGTATGGAATAAAACTGTGAAACATCGAAGCAGTCCTAGAGGAGTTCCCAGCGTCTTTTATAAGTTTCTATTACTGTATAGACTCAAATAAGAACCAGAAACGTGTGCTTGCATGTTGTGTGTGTGCATGCGTGCATGCTATAATTGTTGTACAAAAAAAAAGATACCTCTTCAGACCTTTTCCTTCAAGACAGATTTGCATTTTTTCGGCATTATCAAAACCGCAATTAATGTCGTGTTCGACAATTACGAATACGATTTTCACGTCTTAAAAATCCAAACATCAGCGGGAAAACAAAGATCCTTAATCTCGCGATCATAATCACTCATCTTTTTATATATATATTTTACACAAACTCATCATTGATGATATGCGATTAATATCATAATCTGTACATGTATACACATAAAGTTATATCTGCGTATGTATATTTAATTAGCACTTATGTATGGCCGTGCGTGTGCGTTGTCCAATCGAGTGCTCGAGATGCAACAGTATCAACATTTCTTCTATCTCAATCTTGTATATTTTAATTCAAATCATTTTGAGAATAACTGCCAGGGCGTCATCGAAAGTTAACGATCATCGAAACGTTGCTTGAAACTGTTTCTCGATATTATGACGAAGAAACTTCTGGCCTCAGTAACTTACGATTATTAATAGTATACTTCATTTTTGACGTCATATTTGTACAAGTGTAGAATCCGGTAATAATACCGTACGGTGCATGTCGTCATTGAAGGACCGTACCACTTTTTTTTTCCTTTTTTTTGTGCATAAAATTCGTCGCCTAAGCATTTCTCACCTCAATAATTAGTGCACAAATAGTGAGATCTCAATGAAATATGGAATAAACTGCAGTTAGAGTCTATACTTCGAGAGTAGAAATATGTATAGATCATTACGTATGTGTTACATGACGAATCGTAGAGAGCGCACATTTAAGTATATTCGCTTGAAAGTTCGATCTTGATAAATAATCACGAAGAATTTTTGAGGCCAACAAGATTGAGTAATTCTTATCGAAACTCTCACTTCAAAACTTCACGAGCATTCTCGCCACCGACTCACGACTACTCATACGCGTATAAAAGCTACTATCCGCAATTATTCAAGTACTATTTTTATTCACGCAGAGTCTCTAGATAGCATTCCTCACCACATTTTCATACTTGCTCTCGTTATGTGTATGCAACTTGTAATGTAATGACGGCAAACTGTTGGAATATTGCGAGATATAATTTATCACGAATATTCGTTGGTATCTCTAATGGTTAAGCTTAAAGACCTTTAGGAGTCAAAGGGAACTTTGGGATGTGTACGCGGTTCTTTCACTACGGTGATCCTTTGCTTTCAGATGCTCATAGGGTACGAAACGGGGCAAATAGTCTTTTGGGATTTAAAAACAAAGAACGCGGATTATAGATGCCAAACGGATGAACCGTTGAAGTCTATAACATGGCATCATGAGGGTAAACAATTCATGTGCAGTCACATCGATGGTTCTCTTTCAACCTGGACTGTGCGTCAGTTAAAGCCGACAACCGTAACGCATCCACACGGTGAGAAGAAATTTCAGTAACGTCGCACTTTTTAGATTTAACGAGGTAGCGGGAAGAAATTATTTTTTTACGAACTTTGCCTTCCGTCGGATAATATCTATCGGGAATACTACGAGGAAACTGTTTCACGATTGAATGAAGTATACTTAGATTGTATTCCAGTACAGCAGGACCGTAATGTGATTCGAAAATAAT
Source organism: Ampulex compressa (assembly GCA_038496175.1). NCBI lineage: Eukaryota > Metazoa > Arthropoda > Insecta > Hymenoptera > Ampulicidae > Ampulex > Ampulex compressa. Next base: position 39,732 of record JBCFXI010001056.1, read on the forward strand.
CCTTTCAGCGAAAACCACTAAAGACGGTGCACTAGATCATTGCAAACCAATTAACAAAGTAGAGTGGAAGTTATCGAGATCAGGGTAAGGTTTTCACTCGATTGCTACGATGATTCTATAGACTGACACATCTTAAAATTCCAAAAACACGCGGCATCTTCTTATTCCGGCAAAACACCGTACAAATAACATATTTTCCTTGCTACAGAGAGGCGTATGTAATATTTTCCGGTGGGCTGCCATATAATACCACTGGAAGGGTCCCCAGCATTACGGTAATACACGGAAAAACCACTACAGTGCTAGAAATGGAACACAATATTATAGATTTTATAACACTATGTGATAGTCCATGGACTAGTGGTGCGTATAAGTCTATTGCATACCTATTGCATACCTTTTTAATACAATCTTTCAGTCTTTCTATTAACGTCATCATAATTTTACAGATTATCAGGATCCATACGCGGTTGTGGTACTGCTACAAAATGACTTGGTTGTGATAGATTTATTAACTCCCGGATTTCCTTGCTTCGAGAACCCTTATCCAATGGACATACACGAATCACCCGTCACGTATTGTGCGTACTTTGCGGATTGCCCTTCGGATTTAGTACCTGCATTCTATTCGGTCGGCTCGAAGTCCCAGAAAAAGACCGGATTCAGCGAAAAGGAGTGGCCAATATCCGGCGGCGAGTGGAGTTCCAGCTCAAGTAGTTATAACGAGATTATTCTGACCGGGTAAATAATCCCCCGCCCTGTACCCTCGTATCTCGTCACGTTGCATTAACTTAATTGCGCGTAGCACCGATCGCCTGATTCGTCCCACTGATTCAATTGCAGACACGCCGACGGCAGCATAAAGTTCTGGGACGCATCAGCGGGTACCCTGCAGGTACTCTACAAACTGAAGACGGCGAAGCTCTTCGAGAAGGGTAGAACGCGTAGTATAGACTCGGAGGAGGATCCCCTGGCGATACAGCTGATCTTCCTCTGCCCCGAGAGCCGGAAGATGGCGATCGCGGGTAGCGGCAGACACATTATTTTGTTTAAGTTTAAAAAGGTCGAGAGTATGTCCGAGATCGTGGTAAGTAATACGCTTATTGGATAACGTTGTTCATCGTGTCTATGTCCGATCGACCAGCGTCATTCGGTATTGGATTTAAGTTGTCGTTGAATGCCGAGTATTAAATATTCGTACCAATCAATATGACGTGCATTAAATCCGTTAAATATATATTTCATGAGCAATTTCACGTGCTCTTCGCGAATATCCGCATGTCATTCTTGCAATTGATCGTTGTTTCTAATCGATTATGCGATCTCATCGTTTCTCTAACGCTATTTCAACGTGTATCTTAAAAAATACCTATTTTGGCTAATACTAAAATCGATGCTTGTGTGTTATATCGTATAGACCTTGGAGATATGCTTGACGGCGGACCCGGGAAAAGAAACTGAAAACTCCTCGGATCACGATTCGCCAGCAACTGGTAACACGGCTGGAAGCGGGGAGACGAAAAATTCCTCGGAATACAATCATCCGCTTAAAGTCAAAACTGGTCTCCAAAAACGTGCCGCTGGCTTTCAGGCGACGCTGATTTGCCAAACGGTAGCCCCGAGCGGGGAACAGCCCGAAAATATAACAGCCCTCAGCCTGAACTCATCCTACGGTCTGTAAGTATCGCAGCTCGTAAATCCATTAAAGTTTCGATAAAGTAATACAAATGGCGGCGGATCAAATTTGGATTATGCAAATCTTTGATAATGTAACACGATGGAACGAAACGAATAAGCGCACCACGGTCGAAGTCTTCATTCAAATATCTCCAGGCTAAATTTTCGTATGCATCGAAATGTCGATCGACTATGGAAACGCGAATGGAAATTAAATACTCCATATTTCTCTTCTTTGTGGTCGCGTATCGGGCTGATGGCTCGATAAAACCAACTGCAGAGCGTATGCAATACGGCAGAAGTTATTCGTTGGATTATCGGGTCGGTGGTGATTTATTGATTTTCTGCTCTGATAGCCTTTCACCTTCCGAGAAACTCTTAGAAATTCCGAGAAACTATTTCAGGATGGCCTACGGAAATGAATCGGGTATGGTGATAGTGGACATCGTACAGAAGATCTCCTTGATCGTCCTGAATACCGCTGATCTTGGCAGTGGGGCCGATCCTTATCAACGGGTTCTGCGCAGCCCCAAACGGCAAGAGGAGCGGAAACGTGAGAACGAGGACAAAGCTAGAAGCCCGAGCACAGACCAGGTAAAATGTACTTCCTTTTTGAACGTTACACGTTATCTTTTGACATTCCTTTCCATCGTTTTCCCGACATGGTCTCGGAAAACTTCTTGAGAACTTTGTACCCTTGACGTTTTGCATTCTGCTTCTTTTGAACACCAACGCCGAGGTTCTTTATCATTGCATGATTGTGATAATTGTATAATTTAAGTGTTAAGATTATGTACAAAGCTCCATACCTTGGGATTCGCTGACGAAAGAATCCGATTAATCATGTTCCTGTACGTACTCGGAAATTTCAGTTTTTTTTTTCCATAATATTTTAATCCGAGAAAATAATCCGACATTTGTGCAAATACTAACTATAGTAATAATTAGTTACTTAGTTTATATGTTTATCGCATTCTGTCATACTTTACACTCTATAGAATATTTTTCTTCAATAAAATAGTATGAGTTAACGAGAATTTGTAAGTCACAGGATGCTGCTATAGCGTTCAGGATGCTGACAGCTTTTTATACGTATGAAATATTATAGATAGATATGTTTATAAAATATTAAGTTTATCCTAAGGAGCAATAAGTATGCAGTGCTTCTGAAAGAATGATTCTTTCAAGCTGCTTCATAACTATTTTCAGTAGAAATTATTATCGATTATTATTAAATTACTTTTAATCAGTACCTACATAACTAATGCGATTCTAATTTTCCTTAGGGATCTAATAATTAATGAAGCATGACTAATATGCAATGTCTCAGCCAAAATATTTGATTATATTTTTTAATGCTATAAGTATAATACACTAAAAATTTATATTTGAGTAACTATAATATGGAAGAGTAAGTATCAAGCCTGTGATTCTAAAGGATGTGTAATCTTTATGACTAAATATTAAATACTAATAATTTGAAAAGTAATAATTCTTTACATTTTGTAACGAATGTATACTGAAAGCAGCAATGGTTGTTTTTATTTATGAATGCATAACATAATACGTTCATTTGCAGGAATTAATTGAACTCGTATACTTATGCGCTAATTTAGCACATGTGTTATTTGTAAATAAATTGCCAGAACATATTGATTATTTAAAAATATGAGTCCCCTGTTTCATAAATTCCAAGCAAAAAGATCTATAGCACATAATTATTCTCACCATTTTGTAATTTATTCTCTTCCAGTATGGTGATACATACTCTTTAATAGATAACATCGAAGGAAGAGAAGTTCAACAAAAAATTAATAATGTATGTAAATTAATAACATAATTTATCTACCATTCATTCCGGGTATTTTATTTAGTCGAGTATATAAACACATCAAAACTTTGATGGCTTGTTGCTTGGAATTTATGGGAATAGAATAGCGATTAAACATGATATATTAGAAATGGGTGTTTTTCATATATTAATAATAATAATAATTCTCCAAAATTTTAAACAAATCGGAATAAAAATATTTCAAAATCCAAACGAGAATGTTATCGGCAACTACTGGTCAAACTTGTCATTTTCCATATGCCGGCAATATAACTATAAAGATGTAAAATTTATATAAGACTTTGGATGCTTTACACCTCGGTATAATATATTAATTTGCTTGTGACGCCGTATCCGAAGAAATGATATCCGTTTTCAACAACCGGAAGAACAATTTCAAAATTGATATCCGCATTTTGCGATTTTTTACAAACTAAAAAGTATTTTTTTCGTTGTATTCACATACATTATGCATTTAATGTTTAGCTAACTATGTGTCTACCTACACTGAAGCAAGTAAGACCAATATTATTTTTGTTTAAAAATATACATATATGGCTTCTTATCAAGTGTGATGTTGATTATATTAACGATTACATAAACCTATGAACGTAGGTAGTAAATGGTAGAGGATGATTAAGTTTCAGTATTAGTTTGTCCCGTAATTAGAAGTTTTATTGATGTTGGGTATGTAGAAATAAAGTACAGATGATCAACATGATCGCGATGTAGTTTAAGCATTAGACAATAAATATTACTCTTAGAATTGTATATCGCTTAATTATGCAATAAAATTTAAATGTGCGCTGGTTTTCACATAAACGTTTGATGGGATCTGTGCATGTGCATAGGATAAAACTTAGACATACAATAACAAATAAGCAAGTAACAAAAGGCCATGAGTATTTTGCTGTTTATACAAAAGTCATATTCTCAATATTTAATGTCATGTAAAAAAACATACACGAGGACATCTCTCAATATATAGTGTCTATAAATTTTTTTTATCGAGTTCACGTTTAACTGAATGGATAAATTATTATTTGAATGATGTCAAAGATGTGCCTTCTGTTACCAACGAATTCCATACTTGATTGCACAGTGGATTTTTTGTTTCTCGCGTGCTTTTATGTACAATGTCTTGCGATTATATTGTAGTATATGTCAATAGAATGCCAGTGATTAATGAGAAGCAGAGCACATTTTACATTACAGATAGTACATAATCGAAAAGAAGGGCACGCAAGGCTTTAGAACGGTTAGTAACTGTGGATATAGATATTTTGCAAAATAGCTAATAAACTACGTGTTTTCTACCAAATTTGTACTACATTTTGTATTCGCGAATGGTAATGCGTTTAGTAGATTCAGACGTTATTAAATGTAACAAAACTAAGATATAACTTAGAGAACATTCCTCTCCTGTTTTTGCAATTTTAATACTGGTAAAAATGATATTTTAGTAGTACACGCTGATATTTAAATTATATAATAAAAAGATTTTAGCTTGTAGATATAACAATGCTAAATTTTTGCTTCTTGTTGTGACGTACAGAAGGTAGTATAAATTCAGTTTATGTACCGATTATACGTATTTAGAAAAATAGAATACCTGTGTTGAGTATATTTAGTTAAAACTATGGCAGTTCACAATTTTCACACAGATTAGTGCATAACAGAACTTTAAAAAGAATAGTACACTAAGTAATGTGAAAATCAGAAAGAAATAGAAAATAGTTAAAGCAATGTGGGAGTACATGTGAACTGGCATTTACATAAGCGCAGATACTAATGACGACGTTTATATAAATTTAGAACGTTGTTGTAAGTGTTCAATAAATAATGAACTTTATTATTACAGATCGATATTCATCAATAAAAATGAATCGTGAAATGTTTCAGCTACGTATGTATATCACGTCAGTAAACGACAGCATTAGTCAAGTCCTCATGACGATAATAACAGGTGATTTACTGTGTTTAAATGTGCAGCAGGCAAAGTGTAAAGAGTAGAGAGCACACTCTACGGAATTCCAAAATCTGTTGTGAAAAAATCAGTGATGTATTCTGCTGATAGTGTTTTCCGTTTCGGTTAGGAATTCCTTAGAATGTTAAAGTTTTGTTTGCTGGTAACCACCTGCTATCAGCTAATATTTCCTGTATGAGAGACACGCTGCTATTACAACTTTAGTAGCAAATGATACTTGAAGCTGTACGCGACGGCGTCGACTTTAAGGACTTAACTAGTACTGCCATTTCACTGATAAAATGCATATATCCGGTAGAAGCCTTTTGCAATTAATCGTTGTTATATCCATCTGATTTAAAATGTGCTAGATACAAACTTTGCATCACTTGCCGATATTCTTCTCGATTCGAATTATCCGATATACTCCTCCTTGCGATTAAACCAATGTACACTGGACTTTTCAATATGTAATTTTGACACGTCTTTATCTGCATGCTTAAAAGTTAGAAAACGTCGATGTTAGTAAATAGTCTCATGTTGATTTAAATACAAAGCCGCAAAAGTGTCTTTTTTATGTTATGTGTCAAATATGATATATATAATTCATAAAGGTGTTAATACATATGCATATGGATATACACTAATGTAGGAAGCGGATATAGGTATGTCGACAGGTCAGCATAGAAACCAGATATACTTTACATTTTATGCCTGTAAGGCATATAACAATTTTCCATAACAAGGAGTTAATCTCTTTTTACACCAGGAAAACTGTAGACACCCTCTACGCCATAAGTTGCATGTAGGATACACTGTACTGCGTACTTGCCCAATTTATTCACTTATAAATTTGGTACAGTTAATGGATTAATTATGTTACTATTAATTGTGGACAAAATGTGTGCGTACAAAAGGCAGCTTCCGATTATCGAAGAAGCATAATTATAGACACATTTTCACGACTAACAATATATATATATGCTATGTGTGCTGTCACTGAAAAATACATTTTCGCTATGATTAGTAAATGATTAGTAACGTTGCAGATATTGCGATACTGTTTCTATGAGCATCTTAGGTACTGAACGCATTGATTAAAAAAAAAGGCACCTTTTCTGTATTATGAAATCAGTATCCGAATATCGTTGTGCACTGTCTATCTGCACTCTTCGTTCCTTCGAAATTTCTGATCATAGAGAATCCATCTGGGAAGTGACAAGTGACCACGTGTTTGCGATATATCTCGCTTTGAAAATTGATCATTGTCGCTATTTTCCATTGGCGTGTATATAAGTAAACTTGTATGCCAGTAGCATCGGCCATATGCAGTATGGTATAAAAAGGCAGTGTTTGTAACGCCGGACTTAAACATCATGACTGTCTGAGTATCGTTGGTCATACAATATCGTCATGTGCTAATTTCTCAAATATTATGTATATTATCAGATTGCTTGCTTCTAGAAATAGGCCATACGTTGAAATTTTGTATTTGAGTTGTTTGTGCAAAATCCAACGTCTTCAATTCGTCAGAGCCAGCGAGAACCTACGACAGAATCAGAAGCCCTTGTAGCACCAGTACCGGACAATGTACAACATTCTCAGCAGCAGGCATCTGTGATTCGCAATGAAGTCCAAAGCGGAAATAATAACGATAAATCAATCATCGAGGATTCTACCATGGAGCCTGTTAAGGTTGTCACCGTCGCGAATGGAGAAGAATGCCCGAAGAATCACGGTTGGAAAGGATTCAGTTTGAAGAGACAGCTTAGCAAGGTTGATCTGAAAATAAAAAACACATCCACGCCTTCCTTGGTGACTTCTCAGAATGGGGTACTTGTATGATCCTTAACGCCTAACATCTTATTTGTCGCAACTAACAAGAACGCTCTTTCACCACTCCCAGCTTTCTTTTATATGTTTGTAAAATAAGACAAAATTTAAGCGAAATTCAGAAAATCGCCCATTTCATACTTAATCGATCACTTCTCTGTGCATCTACTGAAGGTTCATATATCATTCAATAACACGTATTGGGACGTTTTGCTAATATCAATATGCGGACTTCACTTTCCACAAGATTATCAGACGATATAGTGGCTAAGCTTGCGAGTTGCATGTAATTCTTGATGCCGAGCCATCCGCAAATTCACGAAGCAATCTCGATCGTGTGCAACGGTTAAGCATTCATACAAGTACTCCGCTGCCAGCAGGTAGGAAACGAGGGTGCCGGTCAGAAATCCTCTGTGTTTTATTGCAACGTCAACGAGACGACGTGCTCGTTGTCGCCGGTTGACAACTTCGAGGTTGAGTCCTCCCTCTCGCCGGAGACAGCCTCTCCGGGACGGGAGAGTCCTCAGACCGATGAGAGAAGGAGAGAAGTTCGAGAGGCCAAGAGCCCGACTTTCGAGGAAGAGATCGAGAGAATTCAGGGGCCTATCAACGAGAACGCGATCGCGAGGTCGGACGCTATACGGCCGGGAAATCTAACATTGCCCGAAAGCGAGCTGAAGCTGAGATTAAGGCGAATCGTAAAGATGAAGCAGGTCAAGAGAGACGGACGTTTATTGTCCGTACCGAATTTAAAATTCCCAAAAAACGATACGACAGTTTGTGACCTAAGATGCGAAGAAAATGCAGTGCCCGAATCCTTCACCGGCAATCTGATAAGAAGATTCAGTAAGTGTTTACAATTAGAGTAGAGGAGAGTTTCGTGTCGTTCGTGTGCTCTTAGAGATGTGATACGTGTTAGAAATTAACATTGCGTGTGAATGTACGTGTGCGTGGGCGTGTACGTGGGTATTCATACTAATAAATCGTTTTCTATTGCAATTCGTGTAACGATTGATACATGTCGATCATGCATTTATGTCGGTGATTGAAAAAGCCGTGTAACTGGTTCATCTAACGTAGGCTATCTAATAGAGAGAAAGAGAGAGAAAGAGCTCAGCTGTATTTCAACGTGCTTTTATCTTTTTCTTTAATTTTAAGAAAAGGCCTAGGATGCTCGTAGACTCATGTAAGATAATGTTTAGAAGTAACACTAATTAATGACATTTATATATATATATATATATTTATATATATATGCATACATATACCTATGTGAACTAAGCTTTTGCCATAACGTATGAACGTCAAAGGTTTATGTGAAACAAATGTTATACTTATGGATAAAACTTCGCTAGGTGCTAACCGGTTTTACTTACAAACATATAATATATCCCATCGCGTTTTTAATTGTTATATTATACATTGAATCTTGAATAACGTTTTTTCACAGCGTAGCTCTAAAATATTCCGCGCGTCTGTTATTTTATGTGGTGCGAAAACGTAAAAATGAATGACAGTATGCACATCCTATTCGAAACTCTGCCTATCCGCAGTTTCTGGTTTTATATGACTCACATAAATCTGATAGTATGCACAAAAGGAAAAGCTTGCAAGAGTAAATAGAACTGCAACATTAGATCTTAGAATTTGTTTTACTGACTAGAGGATTTTTTGGCATTTTTGCATGTATGATGCAATCGTTATCACATAGAAACGCAATTATTTGGACATTGTTTTTAACACACGTCATTGCACATATTACGAGAAGGGAATTATCTATTTTTTTAAATTTATTTTACAAGGCATGGATACGTGTCATCCATTTGACATGAGTGATGATTATGAAGATTTACGACGATAGAAGTGCAAATTATTTTTGCAAAATGACAATCTAACTATAATAATCCATTAAACATAAATTATAATAAAAAATAATCTAAACAATCAGTCATACAACTTAAAGGGGTGTACATATTAACCATTTTCAGCAACTTGAGACATAACATTCGTGTGATAAAGTGAATTAATGTATTATAAACCTTAATGCATTTCCATTAATGATAGGAACCATTAAAATCTCGAATGACACAATAATGGTTATAACAATATCTTAAAAATGTATGCTGTACCACAAAACTACTACGGTTAATATACATGCAGAAACTAACATTTAGATGTAACAGAAGTAAAACAGATTTTATATATTGAGTAAAGTTATAAATATTTTAGTACTTTAAGTATTATAGTTTTTCTGTTACACGCATAAAAAATATAGGTAACACAGTTTGGTTGCAAGCCCTCTGTGCATAATAAGTGCCACAAGTAACAATATTAACCTTTTATAGTGCTTCTACAAGGCGATGTAAGGGGAAAAAAAAAAAGAAAAAGGAGAAAGAAAGTAATAAAGCAGTATTACAATTAAAATTATTCATGACATATAAAAAATAAAATAATTTATCTTCGAGAGGAATATCATTTATACTCATATATACAAGTATATATAAGCCAAACAAATTCATTTCGTAACATGACCATTGGATTATAAAAGTTATGTGGAATAAGGTGCTGTTTATTTGTGATTATCGCACATTGCAAGATGTAGAGTCTGATATAATAGTCAGTCAGTTAATTCTATGGAAACACACATAGATGTAATATGTGCTGGATGTGATATCTATAGCACATTTAACATTTTATGACAATTCCACTACAAACGACAAGCAAAAGATTTTTGAAAGAGTGCAGACAAATATTCATTGGAAGCTTATACACTGATGCTAAAGCTATGAGTAGGCTAAAAGAAATCTTCCCTGTATATCCAGAGGGTGACTACATTTTTTGACCTTTGCTTAGGATATGCTGCAATGGTGTTATAAGGTGGTAGGAGTAATTCTGAAGACAGAACACTTATATCTGCATAGAGTTCCATAATATGGAGCACTGCTATTAACAATATACAAGATTTCAAAAAAAGTTTAGAGACATAGGATGGTTAAACAATTAACACCAAATTTTCCCTATTTACATCTTAAATTGTATTGTAACGCAACTCCCTTTTTTAGTGTGGCGTCCCAAGTGAGCCATTCTCAGCTTGTTCCCCCCTTCTGGCTTGTTTGTTCATAGGGAATACAATGTCCGTGTTTTTAATACATTAGTACCCCTACCATTAGGTACATATACAAGTACTTGGAATGCGTAGTACGTATCTTAAAGCTGCATTGTCCTTCTGTTTTTGGTACCCATTTTTGTCGATTTCATTCCCGATTCCACAAATACTTTTATTCTGTGTAATATTGTTCCTTATATTGTCAGATATGGGAATATTTCTCTGCAGATATCGACACATAAAACCTATTCGAGTTTTTTCGAACCAAATCCGGTGATTTGTCCTCCAGTATAACATTCTACTAAGCGAATGTGAAAAGATTCTACTTTAACACTTTTTCAGGTTCAAATCAGTTTTGCGGTCTTCCCCGACAGCAAGCTTGATTCAGGTAAAAACAAGGTTTTTCATATTTTGACAGTTGTCTTATCACCGAGAGAAAAGTATAACATTTATCGTAAGAGAACTACGAATACAATGTTAACAACTAAACCAGTATTAGGCAAATATCCTCCTCATCGATTTTCCGATACACTCCTAGCATACATTCACCAAAAATATTCTGTTCAAATAGCAATTGATTATTGACTTCTCTCTTTCTACATCTATCTGAGACTTTCACTCTGATATCTGCTTACTGTACTATATTTCAACGTACATTATCTTGACACCTTTCTCTCGGTACAACTTTGCTTTCAAAGCTTTTGACAATTTTTTTGGATGGTTTGCACGCAATAGTAATAGTAATAATAACGACACTGATGCTCGCAGCATCATCAATGACAACAAAACGTTAACTTACACTTTTCACTTTTTCAATAAATCAGTTATTTCGATATTCATATATTCTGAATATTTATACGCGGCTAAAGAATTGTGCAAGTTATGGCTGATAGGGTGCTTCATCAATTATTTTTCTCAAATTTCTTTGCTGACATTGACTGACTGCTATAGAGGACTCTGCATAATATGCTGATATTCCACATAGCAAATTTCAAAGTAGGCATGTTATGATAATGAATATCGTTTTTAATCTGCTACAAAGTTAATGTTTATTTTCGTCTTGCAAAATATATTTGTAACTCAGTACCAGTGCAGACAACAACAATGACTATTTTCCATGTAGATACTTATAGGAAAAGGAAACCTTTAGGTAATTGTATCACATCTTTGAATTTTTCCAGTGGCTTGAAAGAAAAAGACAATCCTTCTTTTTGTGGTTAGTGCGCAAGGAAAAAAATTATAAAGGCAAACGACATTATACAATGTTGTTCATCCCACGATAGTTTCAGTATAGATCATTGTAATAGAATATCAGATATAAAATTTTCAAGCATTTTTGACAGTTTTGTTGCCCATACCAAGTAGTATAAATCCTTTTGGAGTAGTAAAACAGGTGAAAGTTGGTATAACAAAAATTCAGAATTTTTAATAAAAAAAAGTTGTTTGGACTATCCTTAATATTTTATGCAATATTTCCTCTCTATATAAAGAAATACAGGTGGTATAATGTCTCTACTACCTGGAAATAACAGTATCTTACCTGATTACCGGTGTGCAACGAAATAGGGAGGGTATCAATGTAAAAAATTAATTAATACCTTAGAATAATGGAAACTAAACAAAACTAAGAAGCTGTCAAAAGAATTTAGCATAGTCAAAAATATTTGCTGAATTACACAATAGGGAAGCGATCTTAATCTTTCATTTTCCGAGAATTATCTCGGTACAAACTATTGAATTCATTCAGTGTTATGAATCACTGAAGAGAATTTTACGTGTTATTTATGGATGTACATTTTAAAGTGATATTGTTACTCTTGTTTGCATATTTTCTGTGTTTCATGTTTTCTGTCGAAAATCCAAACCTTTCCGCAATCTCCACGTTCATCGCAGTTGCGAAATACAAATCATTTTACATTTATTATTGCCATCCATATTCATGGCAATTCACTTATTCCATATCATTGCTGCAGCGTATTAATCGTGTTGTAAGTCATTCAAAGTCTTAAAGTTGATACCTATAATCAAGTGGCGAGAAAAAAACCTCTCCTTGATTTTGCGATTCATCTAACATCAATATTAGTAGGTGTTCATTTACAGTTTGACCGTTTTGGTCTTGCAGAATTGCAAAGGAATAACAAAAAGTGATTGGCTTCTGGTATTAAAAATGTTTCCCAAAAAATTTTTGATGTATGTACACAATAAGAATCCAATTTATTCTCAACTTTACTATCTGACGACCTCCTCCTTGCTCTTTCCATCTTTGACTTGTCAATCATTTGTAGATGAACGGGATGTGCGTATTGCCGATTACTAGAAGAAGTACGGGTGTTGTCTGTGGTAATGTCGGTGGTAGCGGTGGTGGTGCTGGTGGTGGTGGTGGTGGCGATAGAGGCGACAGTGGCGAAAATAGTGGGCTCACCACCGGTGCTAACAATAGTGACGGTGGTAACAATGGTGAAAATAGTGGAGGGTGTAGTGCCAGTGGAGTTGGTATTCCTCGGTTGGGTATTCGCAGTGCTGCGAGCACGGCAAGTACCAACGATGAGGATATCAATGCCTTGAGCCTGGCATCCCGCAAAGGTACCTCCACGGATGCACGTCACTCACGTGCACAGGGTATAAGAAAGCTCCAGAAGTGTCTGAGCACTACTACCAGTCACTATGAGGTGGATTCCTCCTTGACCTCAGGCAGCTTTCCAACAACTTCGCTATTAGGTGCACAACGTAGCACCGAGATGCGGAGCTATCCTTCGACGGCTCCACAGGCCTCTTTGAACTACCAGAATATTCTGACCAGCACCAGACAGTATAGCAGCTTCGGTAGTATAGCCATCTAAATTACAAATTTAAATATACATATATATATACATTTACATATATACGTATATTGATATACGAACTACGTAGATAACTAAATCTATCTGTGCCACTGAATGAGACAAGTCTGCTCTCCTCTAATCGCTTGTCCTTAGTTTAATTTGACTGTCAATAGAGCGTCTTTTCTGTGATTGGATCTAACTTATCTAGAGGGAGTTGGATCTTTCATTCAGCATTGCTAATTTTATAAATACGCAACAATGATACTAATCACCTTTGGAGTATCACACTATGGTTAGTCTGTAACATTCAAGTGTTTCTGCGATTTTATGATTTGATTGACTATGTAGGAGAGTCTATCGCTCAATTATTTTATATGTAGTTTAATTAATGACCTGCAATTTCCAGATATTCATATTTTGGTAACATATACAGGGAACATGTATTCATCGAAAATTGTAATTTGATATAATTGTGATAATTTGATGTTTTTATACACTATATCTAAGAATGCTTATGATTTAAATCCATATTCGTAGTCTGACTAAAAGTAAGTCTACTTATCGGTAAGCTCTTTAATTTTAGAATTAGCAATACTGTTCGCAAGATCCCTCTATATTGCCATATATTACCTCACTGTTTACAGTTAATAGATACTGTCTGGTTTTGTGCTGATATGGGTGTGAAGTACCATCGGCCGATCTTACTACTGTGCATCACTACTTTGATTCTTAATCTGATCTATTCACTTGCTCACTAGTGAGCCCTTTTCAAGAAACACAAATGGCACATCATCTGAATTGCGTGATTTCTGACTGTCACACTGCACTTTTGAAGAAAGACACTCTTCCTCCTTTTTTCTTTTTCGCCTATTTGGCCAACTTTTGGTTTTGCTTTGTTAATTAGATGTGTCCTGATATTGCATTGGAAGTAACTATCTCGGCTCGATGCACATTGTAAGAAGCACTGTGTGTAAACTATATTTGTGACAAAACTAAACTGCAAGATGAATGTTCGAATAGTAAGTAGCACATCAAAGGAAATTCAACATATCCAAAGAATTTTATAGTATTATATTGATTCTCTGATATTCTCTTAAAGAAAGGCTATTATTATTATTATTATTATTATTATTATTATTATTATTATTATTTGAATTTTATTATAATTCTACATATATTTTCTATGTGTACTTGCTTCAATTTTTAATTTTACATTTGAAGGTGTGAGATCTTACATCAAAAATACACTATTAAACTAATAGTTTGGTAACATTAGTTTAGTAGGTTTAGTTTCAATTACACAATACAAACTTGTTATCAATGTATAATTATTATATTTAACTGGAAATTTCCTAGTGTACGATAAAGAAACATGTGTAATATGAAATTCTCAAATTTACAGGGAGTATATATATACTCATCCTGAACACATCGAGGAAGGACACATTTCTGAGTCCCCCTTAACAAAAAATTGTACAATGTTTATATTTCATATATTGCTTACTAAACAAAGCTCGTGAGTGGAATTGCTACACACACGGATAGATCACTGCAGTTCTTATATCATTTCATTGAATATTTAGCATATTAATGTAAAATAATCATGTACTAATCACATTGCAGTTTTATTTTATGATATCCATTTAACATTATTTTCTCCCAGATATGATGTACATACATCAATATAGTTGCCGGATATACGTGATTATCTCAAGTCAATTCAAATTCTTTTCTCGCATCATAATAAAGAAAAGCAATGTACCCTTTTGGGCACATTGCTCTCATCTTAAAACTTATCTACGTCTATGCAATTTCCATAACAACCCGCATACACGCTATAAACATAATATTAAGTATATACATAACGCATTTAGTATAAATGCAATATTCAAGCCGTAGTAATAGCAACACGTTTTCAGATCTTGTTCAGTGCGATATTCATAGTTTCATGTTTCATCTAAACATATGGTATGCATCTGTTACTTAATGTCTTCTTACTATTATGTTTATACCGAAATTTGAAACAACGATCTCGTCACACCATACATTTGCATGACAAAGTGGCATGGCGTGCCTACAGTGTACCGACCATGACATCCAAAGTGACATAGCTTCTGAATAGGGTCGAACACAATTGGATATGATACATAGTATGATTTTAGGTCATAATAGACACTCAGCGAACTGGTGAATGTAACATGAATGAACGGTGTAATTATGTAAAATGTTTCACCGGGAGACATTGATCGTGATAGTTGTTGTTGTTGCTGTCGCTATTGTTATTACTATTATTGTTGTGTCATTGTCGCTGCTGTTATCATTAGCATCATTGCTATCGCTAGAGAGTTACTAAATCTGCTTGGTCGATTCCATTAGTGGCCCTGCTACATCATCTTATTAGGAATGTTGTGAAGTCTCAGGGTTACATTAGCGATAGCCATTATGCATGTTATGTGTTATAATAAGATACCCAATTATACGTTCTGTATGTAATCTTTAATTTATTCTCGGGATCGCTGGTCGGGTAGACAAATACGATGGCTCCTTTCAACGATCAAGGAGCTCGAGCATGTCGTCCCTTGAGAATATCACCACAGAAACCATAAGCTGCCTTACGTTTGCAGATTCCTACACAAAAAAGAGTGGTATGTGGATAAAAATCACTTTTATTTTTTTTGTTTCACTTAAACAGTTTTTTGTGTATCTATTTAAATATAAAATTTTCTGAGAGAAAGTGTAGAGAATACTTCGATATAGCATGATATTTTTGTGCATTATCATGATTGTTTAATAGCACTGAGAATTCTGTGCTATTAATTTGTCAGCATTTTTGCATATGCGAAGGCTAATATTACGCGCTTTATTGATCTAACATTATAATGGCATTATCTTTTTAAGATACCAATACCTTACCAACACTATGGATTGGTACATCTTTGGGATCTATACAGACTGTTATATTCAATACGCCTGCTTATGGAGAGCGGCACGCTCATCCCGTTGTTGTATCTTCAACGAGTAAGTTTACATTCATAAAATTCATAAAGTTGTTGGACATATTTAGTATAGTTTATTTAAAAAAGTAGTTATTGCACTTGATATTACATAGTATCTGTTTCATGATCTGCAGGTGCATCTACTTTCAAACTAAAAGGTTCTATTTTGTCGATGTCCTTCTTGGACTGCAATGGTGCTCTGATTCCATATTCCTTTGAGTCCTGGAAAGACGAGAATGTGGATGGGAAAGAACGTAACAGTATGTTTATGATATCTTTCGTAAATGTGTCCTAGTTTTTTGACCTGCATGTGGTTTCATTCCATTTTATATAAATGATGTTAATGCTTATTAAAGAGAGCCAAAGTAAATGCACAAATAGCCGAATGTCACCGTCATTAAACACACAAGCTAACTCCGGCGACAGTTTCGAGGATCGACAGTTTGTGGTGTTGGCGTCTGAGAAACAAGCAAGAGTGGTGGCTCTTCCATCGCAGAACTGCTTATACAGACAACAGCTGGCCGAAACCCATATTGTTATTAAAGCGGAAATTACGTCTTTGAAAGGTATAACTAGATAATTGCACATTTTTTTCGTTGGCGAGTATTATAAGGAAACGTAAAAAATAGAGAAGAAACTGATGAAATAGGCATTTATGCTGGTATTATTTGCGATTAAAATGTAGGACTTTTTTTCAGTTTTATATTGGAATAAACGTTTCTTTTTTTTTTCTTAGATAATGTCTGCCTGGTGTGCTACGTCTCAAATGGCCATATAGCAACATACAGTCTACCCAGCCTGAGGCCACTGATAGATGTCGATTTCGTACCTCTCACAGATTTAAGGTAAGGAAAATAGCTATCAAAGTAAACGGCATTTAATACAATTGCCGATGCAATATGACAATCACTTTATCCGCACATGATTTGTCGCACTACATGCCGTTGTAATATTTCGGGATGTTGTACGTTATTGTGTAATATAATATCTAGTATACCATATAGTTACATTCCGAAAATTCGAATAATATTTTTCATTATACATTTGTTAAATCAATCAAGAACGAATGATGTAAAGTATCCATTATTGCAACGTTTGAAATACTAAACAATATCGCTATTTGATTGATTATGTTCAACTATCTTAGGAATCTTTTTACAAAACTCTATCAATCATCAAATATTTGGTAATGACTCCTTACTAATTTTGTGTGCAGTTATCAATGTCTAGTTAAACATAAATAAATATTTTGCGAGCCAAGACTTGTTTCAGTGTGAAAAAGCTGCTAAATTTTTTAATTTAACATAAAGGTATTAACTCTTGCCTTTTTATGTTTTATTTATCGCATGGAATTGGCTAATATTATTAAAATTTTGCTTCTTATGAATTTTGCTTAATTATCATGCCTTTATCATAATTAAATCGATCAAGTGCGAATTTCGCATCCATTGACAGGTTTAAATTTAATCGTAATAGCAGACCCAGATATTTCTGTAATCTTCAGGTTTGATGTAATTATTTATTGTCAGGTACTTATTTTAACAATTATTGTTTGACAAATCTTTTCCAATCTAGCTATTTACAAATTGATCTATTTCTATGAGATATTTTCTAGATGTGTGCGGTTATTTAAAGTGAAATTAAATTAAGTGATGCTTTTATGCAGTAATGGAATCCGTTCGGATTTTTGGGAAGTTGATTAGCAATTCCAAAATGATACCAGCCCAAATATCATGCATTTTGTGAGAGGCAGTTTGCGCTGCACACATCTGGATCACCTTTGATGTATATGAAGTAGAGAACACGTGAACGCTGCATATAAAATGCACATTAGTAGACTTTATTTAGTATTTTTCTCTAATAATGTTCAATGTAAAGATATTACAAATATAAATTGATCGAGATTATGTTAGATAAACAACTTTAGCATGTAACTTTTTCTCTGCTATAATCGACATTTTCGTTAACCCTTAACACACTAATAGCATGCTTCAGTAGAATTTTAATATAAGCACATTTAACGCACTGTATTTTTGAGCATATGTAGCTCTGTTTCAAAATAGTACTTACATTAAATTGGCATTTTTTAAGTCTGAAGCAATAGCAAGTTTGCATCTGCAAGTTGTACCGGTCACCACGTAGTAACTTCTTCACAAACCTAAAGATATTGTGCACTGCTGACAATATTCTACCTTCTTTTAATTTTGATTGCCATCTACATCGTTTTGTCTACATACTTAACAAAACTGGGATGAAACCACCAGCCTGAGTATCTCGAAGAAGTATCATTAAAGTGAATGAACTCACTGTCTTAAGGGTTAATGCTAATTGTACAAGATAAAGCAAATCTATATTTACACGTGTACGGCTCCACGATCACTTTCCTCCTGTCTCTGTAATCTCTAACAGTTTTCAGACTACGAAACATGGCATTGTAGACCCCATGTTGTCCATATGGGGTCATCAACTGTTTGTTAATGGCGATACCGATCAGTAAGTCATCTATAAATACACCTCTCACAATACGTACTTTACACGACATAAGATGCATTGCGTATTGTACACACTTAACTACTTTTTTGATACAATATTTCATCTATGATCTTTTACTCGCTTTATTTACAAGTTCAACTTTTAGTAAACGCCATTGCAACTCATTACCTCGCTGTTAATACAATTAACATTTATGATCTACTAGAGCTTTGTATTATGTCCGCAAGACGCACAATTCACGTTTGACGCCATGAAATGCAATGATTTTACACTTTGCGTGCGATTCATAGCCATCAGATCTACGTACTACTGGTAAAATTTTTTGGTACTTATTTTTTGCAGAATTGCAAAGACGCTTTGCTTCAGCAACAGGGGTCACGGGCTATATCTCTCATCGCCCACAGAGATTCAGAAGTTTTCGGTCTCGAGCCAATTTTGGTACGTCCTTCTTTATTATTATATAGCCGGTATGATCGCTATAATCATATTTGCATATTTAGCATTACACTTCTGAGCAAGTTTATTTTTTTTTATCCCAAGCCAACATTGATATGAAGAAGCGACAATCATAGAATACAGATCGTATTATAAGGCTTGATGTCAATACTTTGTTTTTTTTTATTTCCTTTGTGTTTTTCTTTTGTCAAAAAATTCTGATATCTTACTTACTTTTAGCGGTGAGTTAACGGAGATGATGGAAGATCTGTTCATTGGGCATGACATGCCAGAACCACCCAAGGAGAGTTTCTTCAAGGGATTATTCGGTGGAGGATCAAGGAGTCTCGATAGAGAAGAATTATGTAAGTTTAGCGTTTCTCGGATAATTTTAGGCGATATATATGCAAATAACAGTTGCAATAGGCAGACGTTTGATCTTTTACTTTCAGGGGTATTATTTTTATCATTGATCCTGAATGTTTTAACGATATATATATTTATTGATTAATATGAATTTTCAGATATTAGGATTACACCACACAACCATAATTTAAATTTCTGTAGCTGATTTTGTATTTACAGAAGAAAAAAAAAAGAAATATTTATATAATCAACAGTGGTGGTCATACAGTAGTTCTTTGCGTTATAATAATCTGTAAAAGCAAGGTGTGTCAAATGGGTGGACCATCACTTAAAACCTATTGTAAATATTAGACTGTTCAAGTAAGTTTTCCTGTTCATCAAGGAAATAATAGGTGTATAACATATTTGTTTTGTATTATTTGATTGAATCATGCATACAAGTAGAAGATGAGCGAAGGATAAAGACTGCAACGTTTGACAGATTAGCTTTTATGATTGTATAAACATTGCCAGATAAAGCAGCAGGGTGCAGATAGTGGAATTCACTTTGGGACAACCTAATATTAGAATTCTATTTTTTTTTTAAGCTGAAGAATTCTATTTGATAATACCGTGATACGGAAAAACCAGATTTACCTGTATTATGCGACCGTAGGCTTGTAGAAAGACAGCAGGTCGAGGAATGTGACGTGATGGCAGGATAAAGGAAAATTATTATTGTCATTGCAGTCGGCGAGTCCAGCGGTCGCGCGTCGCGCACAATAGCTAAGCACATCCCAGGACCAAACGAGGCGCTGAGGGAACGCGTGTCCAGCGCCACGGGGGATGTAGCTCTCGCCCACCAAATGGTGATGGAAAGGGGGGAAAAGCTGTCCCAGCTGGAGGAGAGGACCGCGCGCATGATGTCGGAGGCCGAGGGCTTCTCCTCTTCGGCGCACGGACTGATGCTCAAGTACAAAGACAAGAAATGGTACCAGCTATGAGGATACCAATCACTCCTTTGGAAGGGTACACGATATATCCTGTAATGTAGAGTTTACATTTTATCTATGAGTACCGTTGAATTATTAACCAAAAACCAAAAAGTTAGGCGTACTATGAATCTCCGCACGCGCACACTGGGAAACATGTACACGGAGAGAGAGAGAGACACGTACGCATGGGAATATTGCCTGTGCTGAGCACACGGTACACACGCACATCTATCGACGAGGAAAATACTGGATTAAGGGGCGGGTGGGGATGGGGGAGAATACGTAAGCGTAAGTAAGCATGCACGATTATCTCAAAGCCTGTAATTATAATACCCGTACAAGACGTTCAGAACGAGCAAGTGAAACATTTTTGAGGGTTGTGAAGGGAGCGTGGTCGGGGCGCGAGGGTGATTAAAGTTAAACGATTTACTAGGGCATATAGTTTATATAAGATAAAAATACTACGCAAAAACACAGAGATGATTGAAGTACATGCGAGTCAATACGAGCAATTATGTAATAATTCGCCTTTTAACCGATGGCACTCGTTAATCCATTCGGACGTCCTGTAAAGCGAAGCGTTCACTTAAATGGTACCTTGCCTTTTCTTGCTCTCCGTAAAGAAAGTATGTCTGCTGCTAAAGCGCGGGACAATTGATCGAAGGAGGACACGGCGGGCCGTAGTAGAAAGGTATTACTAAACTAATCGTTTATCGAAACGCGCAAGAACAAGCAGCGACGTTACTCCGAATGTATTGACAATAAATATAGTTATTTAGCCGAAGAAAAAGCACGTGGAACAAAAAAATTGAATGCAGTGAAATATATTTTATCCGAGCGTGGCTGCAACCGCGATCGATGAACGTCACGGTACGGGCCACGCCGATAAGAATGTATTAGTTGTTATCGATTGTAGTTATTGCTAGACGTGCTATGTATATACAGGAATGAATACAGTAGGAAGAACTCTGCGTTATAAAGCTGTTTGTATAATAATGTGTTATAAGTTACGCTGTTTCAGCGTCAGTGATGAATTCAACTGAATTTATGATACATAGCGACGAGGAAAAGCGAACTACTGTAATTTTATCACTATAGATAGAATAGATTACGTAAAGACAATATATAATATACATATATAAATATATATAAAAATATATATATGTAATAAGTTCATTTGAATTTATTAAGGCTCTGAATCGTCGTACTGCTTCCATAGCAATAACTGTATAGTTGATGTTAATGGTACTAATCACTTGCATTGATATATTATTATATGTCCCGCAGAAAATCAATTAGAGAGCATTTGTTCGAGTCTTCGACTTCACGGTATGATTTTCCTTGGACAGTATAAACGTCTAGAGCCCGATGAAATTTATGCTGCAACACTTTTGTCACGCGATGTATTTACTAACGATTATTAGTACAAAAATTGGCAGGCCCCGTTTCGACTTGTTTGGGATTCATAGATCGTAGCTGAACTCTAATACCGCTGACGTTATAATACATTTGCAAGCGAAAGAAAATTAGGATCTATTACTGTTTTGTTTCCTTAGCCGAGCGCGACATTTTGAAGAATGTTTCACTGTCTTATGTCTAAAGCTAATATTCTTGGGAAACCAGAAACTCAGTATGTATGCAGTCTTCTGGTAGACAA
This sequence comes from Ampulex compressa, assembly GCA_038496175.1. Classification (NCBI taxonomy): domain Eukaryota; kingdom Metazoa; phylum Arthropoda; class Insecta; order Hymenoptera; family Ampulicidae; genus Ampulex; species Ampulex compressa. Next base: position 61,888 of record JBCFXI010001056.1, read on the forward strand.
GGTAATATTAAAATAAAGTATAAAATATGGGATTAAAAAGAGGTTTGTTAATGCCCACGTAATGAGAGAGCCCGTATATAGTATAGGTAAAAGTGTTCCTTCAGATTTTTTGTGAAAGTGAAGGTTCGTTTACTGTTCTAACGGTAGGATGGTAGTTAAATGTGCGATAGCTGCAGAAATTAGGAAATACACTATTATTTAAGTGTTTGATAATATAATATATTCTAACATTCGTTGTATAAAGACTACTACTACTATTTAGGTGATTTCGAATTATTTATCATATCAGGGCAGTTGAGATGTGTTTGAAAATAATTGATGAAAATGAGAAAGACGTATAAAATTGTCCCAAATTGAGAAAATGTTGCGCGTAGGAATTTTGTCGCTTGAATTCCTACGAACGATTTTATTCGCAGTACTTCGGTTCATGCCGAACACTGGATGAGTGTTTTGAGCACGCCGGAGGCCGATTGATTTACTTCGAATTATTTTCATACACAATTCGTATCTTCTTTACCGAGGACCTGTCAAGAACATATAAGGGTCTGTTTTTCCATATCATTGTAACGTGATACAAATCTATAACTAGTACCAATGTCCTGAGACTTCTTCTTATTTTTAGAATACCCCGTGTATCGACGGTTATACTTATATCGTTGGGAGAATATCATTGCGATACGATTCTGCTACCGATCAATGAAAATGCTATCATTTGAATCTTGCGCTCCACTGCTGAAGCGATGTTTATTCTTTCTTGATTACCCCCTTTTGCCTTTGCCAATCTTCTGTTCGACCCATTTCAACGCAGTGGCCTCGGTAGCTTTTGGTTCTCCCAAAGTAGAAAGGATAAATTCCTTGTTGTAAATGAAAGATCTATCTTTAGACGCGACGATACATGTAATACTCTCGATTTATACTATTATCGATCTAGTACGATTCTTATTTTTCAAGAGGTATGGTATATAGATATCATCTTATTGTAAAAGTACTGCCTCGACAACAGACTGTATCTTGGCTCCGATTAATAAATGAGTTTGAACCAAACGGAGAATCTATATTTATCATTTATATTTCTTACGAGTACCTCTTCATCGCTGTATTCATTTCGTCTGATGTTTTTTCTTCATCGTTGATTGATCGTAAGGTAAGTTTTTCGACGAATACATTATTTTTATTTGACCATATTACATGTATAATTTGCATACATTGACCGATAGGACATAAACTAATACAAAAACAGAATTTATCGAGGTAACACAAAATAAGTACGTTGCGAGCTTCAAAGGGAGGATTCCCGATAATTTAGATCATTTCCAATTAAATTAAATCAATCATCTTAAATGAGCATACTTTAACGTAACATCCAACGAGATGAACTACAATCGTAAGTTATATAGTAAATTCATCATCGCTTTTCCTTGACTCAGTCTCCTGTAGCCGAAACGACACCCCTTAGTTCACGTTCCTCCTTACGAACCGTAATATACGCAAAAATTCGATAAACGCATCGTGGTTTGTTCTTCAAAGAGGTGACTCAGAAAGGCAGATGCACGTACATTGTAGGGAGTAAAATACTGCAGAACGATATACGTGGAAAAACAGAGCATACGAGGCATCGTTTCAAAGCAATGCTCGCTTCTCACGCAGATCGACGATTTGCATCGTGTACGAAGCCGCAGCTAGCGATATTTAATTAAACGGTCCCATTAAAATACCGTTTGCATATCCTCAGGATCTTAACGCGCACGTCCCACCATTTTCTAGAGAAGCCTGCATCGTTACTCACGTCGTCGCGCGTCCTCCCCCCCACCCCAATTTTTTTCTATTCCAGCGCCAAAATGCGCCGTTTATCGTGATATATAGTGGCGCAATAATTCCTCCGGTAACGGTGATGTTCGAAAAATCCGGTTTTACGGTCGGGCCGAGCGCCCAGCTCGCGTGTCCCCGGCTTAACCGAGAACGATGACTGTTATTGACACCCGGCGTGTAATTAAATTAATTTCTGCGACTCTTCCTTCGTTGGAATAGGCATCGGCCCGGAATAATGCAGCGGCGGGCGCTCCTTTTTTTTTCGCCACGACGGCGAAGGTCCTCTCAACCACACTCGCGTGCACTTCTCATTTCCAATTTAAAAATAATGAGAATTTACTGCGAATGGGTACTGCTGTCGCGCACAGATACCCATCGAGCTTGAACGTCTCGGTCGTGGGAAGTGGAATGAATTGAAAAAAATTCAATTTAGCGCCGGTACACCGAAGCCAGGCCCTTTTCTTTTCCTCGCTCAAAAGACAAGGGGGAGGACGAAGATACCGGGGACCCGAATCTTTTCGAACGTTAGTCGAAGGGCTTTAAAGAACAGTTTTAATTGCTTTTAAATGGACGATTCGCGAGGGATAGCCAACTACGCGTACGTGCTTTTCATAGATTATTTCATGTTAATATGAAATTTTGAGTTTTTATTTTTCGTGCAGCTAATATATGCAGGATTGTCGACAGGATATACTGTTTGATAAACGCATGTCATTAGAGGCGATTGTTTGGTGTCAGAGGGTGTAAAATATGTAAGTGTATTGCGCAGGTGAATATGATGAGGAATCGTAGGATTTTTGTGGAATTTGTTGTGAGGTATCCAATAAATATGTAAAAACCAAACTGGCGTCTTGAATCTTCGAGTATTATTCGTATAGAAAAATTCCTCGTAAAATAAATTACACGCGCTCATTCTGCGTTGCGCAAATTGTTGGATTTCTCACGGTAAACGAAAGGTCAAGAGACATTTGCAGCCTACGAAACTTACGAGGGAGAGCGTGTTAATCACGAGAGACGAATAACTGAAATCAGTTTTGCACCAACCAGCCGCAACGAAAAAACGGGCAACTTCATAACTCGTTCTTTCGACTCGTAAGGTTATTGCACAAAATTCGACAAAGGGGTAGGGGGAGGGGGGAGGCGAAGGATAAAATAGAAAGTGAAAGGTGGAAAAGAGAACTGGAGAAAGCGAGAGGAAGATAATACCCTTGGCAAACTGTAGCGCTTCACGCAATTCTTCCAACGCATAACAGACGTACTCTACTTACTATCATTCCCAGTATAGTTGCAAATCCAACTGTCCTAACAAAAGGTATATTTTCCTCAAAGAGAACGTAACGACATATGGATATTATACAATTAACGTTCAGAAGCTTTTCATAATTTAACTTAATTAATTTCGATGGAATACACGTCTGTCTTTTTCATGATTTTATTCATCAGATATCATTGGAACTTAACCCTTAACTAACGAGCGCATTTTTCGCATTTTTAGAACAATGACCAGTAGATCGGCAGAATTTTAATAAATTAATTTCTTTATTCAGCTTCTATTGGATTTTATGGAAACTTTCAGTAATAATAGGTTTTGTATGAACAGTTATGTCCATACAAAAAGATACTGCAGTAAAAATTACAGGAAAATCGTGGGAGTTGAAATAAAAGAATAGATGTACGTATTTAATGTATAGATTGGTATACATTTATACTATCGTATACTGTATACAAAACGATGTGTTTTCTCTCAATGCTCGGTGAGGAATGCTTTTGATCGCGTTCAGACTCGTGCGTGACGTTAAGAAACAATTGCCCATCGCTCTTAGTTTTACCGTGCGCAACGACCACGGAACAGATTTCTTGAAATATCACGTCATGCCGCATGTATGGCGGCATTCGATTTTCTTGGAATATTTATAATGGCGCAAATGTAGCGGCATTCGCTCGCTAAGGGTTAATAAAGTAAAAGCACTAGTAGTTGACACTTTTTCTATGATAGTAAATAAATACCAAGTACTGTGCTTAATTACCAAGCTTAATTACCAAGTACTGTGCATAGTCCACCATTGAAAAGTATCATAGCAATCGGTTAATCAAACCGTGCGCGACTTTTACGATTTTTTCAATATGAATCGCTAAGGACTTGGTTAAAATGTAAATTTCGCAAGTTTGTATTATTTAATAATTGTAGGTAAAAAGGCCTTCATTCATGTTGTTTGAAACTCAAAAAAGAGTATATTTATTAAAATTGGCAAAAAAGGATACTAAACTGTTTAAATTCACTCCGTATCAACTATTAAAACTTGTAATTGTCTATTATTTAGCAGTTGAGATGGAGTGTCAACTAGTAAATTACTAAATGTCAACTACTAACTTTGTTTCTCTGTCAATTTTCAGATGTTAGTATTTTAATGTAATTTATGTTTGTAAACTTACTTACAGTAAACTTACTTACGTAAAGTATAATCTTTTTTAAACATTCAATAAATATCTGTATTCATTCCTTACCAAAACTAGTTGAATAATTGATTCTCCCTATGTTAACTACTAAAGCAAAAGAGTGTGACCACTGAATTTTTTGTTTTCGCTGGGTGTCAACTATTGAATCAAATTTTACTTTCAGAAAAAAAAAAAAAATTCCCAACCGCTGTTAGGAATGTATACTTGTCGTAATACAATAGAAGAATAGTTTGTGCAGCGATTACTAATCATACATTTTCCATAAAGTGAACTTAGCCTGAACTATATGAACGAGTAGACAAAAAATTCCTTAAAGTGTCAACTACCAATACCTTTAGCTTACACCTCAGTTTTCACGCGACATCATCGATCATAAAAAGGTTTTCCGGCAGCTCCAATTTTTTCCGGTTGTTTCGATCGAGTGAAGACCAAATCCGAGTGACAATAGCAGGTGGGCACGGACGGGTTCGAAGTAAATAAGAAACGAATAAAGATCCGGCGGGCCGGCAGTCTGTCTTGGGTGCGCGCAATAAAATGTAAATGCGCGCCAATTCGCGCCCCAATACCGAGAGTTAGCTCCTCCGGAGAGTTTTCTGCCCTCTCCCCGTATCTGTAACAGTGAGTAAGTGGCAAGTGCTCGGCGGTGTGTACGGGGGCCCGCGGGCTCCGCCGTCATTTGCATGAGTAACGGTGGAACGCAGAGGCTAGGGTAGCGAGACGAGTAATTTATAGTCAATAATTCTTGCCGAGGCAATTTTCGCATCGAGCGCGAACGTTTCCTCGGAATAGAGAAGGAGAAGTAGGAGGAGGAGGAGAAGAAGGAGGAGGAGGAGAAGGCGGAGTCGGTGAGGCGGCAGGAAATGAGGCGGAATGTTAAATAGCCGCCGTAGCTCCTCTCTAGCCCGTCATCTCAGGTAGCCCTTAAACTGCATGTGGGAATTATTCACGGTACCAGTGCGTATTTTCTCAGCATCCCAATGGCACCTCTGGACGTCTCGCTCTAGTCAGATACGGACCCGTGTCGTCCCTAGAGTCGTACGTCGCTTCCAAAAGGATGTAAAATCCCCTTCCAGCTCAACGATAAGAGACTCGTTAATTAATCCAAGCGGTTCTTAAATTGTATTCGCAAATTGCGGACGTGGTGGCAGTCTGTATTTTCTCGGTGTCTCGACTGTTCCTCGTAGGGGCTTGCACGAGTCATCGAACGGAGTCGTTCTCTCGCGCGGCATTTACGAGATGAAAAAGAAGGAAGACATTACCCATCTCGAGAGACATGTTTCAAAATTAATTATGACCTCAAGACTTCTCCACATCCCCAACAAACGTCCAATAAAATTCTACGATTCAAAGATCCCTGCGTATACGATCGACGACGTACTTTTTACTCGATATCTGCAAAGGGCACGAAATTACTTTCGCAATGTCGATGATGGAACGTGAGAATAACGCGCCAAAAGTTGTCCTACGCCTTACGCGAACCTAGGCCTGGATACAACGGGTCCCGATATAAGATGTAAGATGAGTTACGGCTCGCGTAAGGCGGCTGTTGTCGAGAATTTCGAGAATACATTTCACCGTGGCCGTAAAACACGAGTATCGAATAACGGTACCTGCGAGAGGCTGCGAATGCAGCGGGCAACAGCTCCCATGGCACCGAGACGCTACGCGGTGCCGTCTTCTCGCACTTTTATTTACCAGCCAGCGCTCCACTTACTTGGAAAGTTTAACCCCGGCACGGGGGTGGCGAAGATTACCCGGGCAACATAAACCGATACCAGCGACATAAAGGTGCAGGGCCGATATTAGATATCAAGGCATCCGCCCTAACCTCCATCCGCCATCGAGTGTCCCGCTGAGAGCTATCAGACTGATAGAATATGTTCGACGCCGCCGCGACGCCACCCTCATATCGGCCGCCTATGCGATTACCATACATATACCGCTTTATTTAGAGTAGCTTTTATCGCGAGCTTAACTTACATCCTGAGCCGTGCCCGCCCGCCCGCCCCACGACGCTCTTCCGTATGCCGAGAACTTTGTTTCTTTCTTCTAGGGAATACATATCGTATACATACGGGCTATCGAGGGCGTATCGTGTACCCTTGAGCCACGAAAGGACGATGGTCGATTCTCACATACTCCCCCGAGCGAACGATCGGATGCACCCTTAATCCCTGCGACCGATCATCCGCTATTCCCGAGAACGACGAAGACTGGTATCGCTTTCAAATTGTACGCTTCTTCGCGTACTACGAGACCGCGATCGTCACCAATGTGATCGGCACTGACGATATAGCTTCTACCTTCGTTCAACCTACAATCTTTAACACGTTAAGCATGGGTGTAGAGCACAGTTTTTTTTTCTAGCTAAGGATGGCAAACTATTTTGGTACTCTTGTGTACGACTAACCTGCCTGCGGAGCCTGAAGAAACAAATAACTTACACAAATTGGAAGAGCACGAGAAAAATCGTTTGCTATCTCAACAATGAAGAACAGTTCGGTAGAAATGTAACTCAAACTGGATCTACCAGAAGCAAGTGTATTGTTCAGATTCTAATAAGAATTATTGTGTTCCATGTTTTTTTTTTATTCATAATACAAAAAAAATGTTAAAGTAACATCGCTCAGGTATTGTTCTATTTTTATTTCCAAATTATATTTACTTTTACTATCAATAATAAATAATTATTTCTCAATACTTGTTATTTTGAAGTTGTGTTATAAGTCATCGTAAAATACACTGTACTTAAGAAACATGTATAAATATTCATGACTAGGTAATATAAATTGTTCGTATAGATGGTGGATTTTGAATATCTATCTATTTTAACATTATAGTGAGGCACATAGTAAAGTCATGCTGTCTTATAGAATTTATGAGCTGAGACATTCGTTGATGTCACGCTGGTCAAAGTAGAGCAGCCACTGAGCCATTAATTCTATGATATGCCACGCCATGCTTAATGTGTTAAGTCCAGTGTCCGACTTTTTTCTATGCCCTTTTGTGTTATTTCCGGTTTACTCACCATCTATATATTTCAACACTTCCTATTAATAATTTTTTAATATCAATTATTATTATTAACCTTTAATTATTGAGCCACGAATTAATGGCCAAATTATTATATCCAGACCATAATGTCGGTTCGATCGGCTGAACCACTCCAAAAGACCAGATAGAGAATTAAAAGGATAACAGTGTGTGAATAGGCTGCTCGTAAAAACCATAGCAAATGTATCGTTAGAAATCTATATTTAATATCCTTTAATTCGCATCTCATGCTGAAAGCCTTGATCGAGTCGCGCATAGGACAATGATATTGCGCTCATCTTCGAGGATTAACGTGGTATAAACGAGTAATCAATCTTCCGTCGCTATTCAACATAAGTAGACACACTTCCTTCAAATACTCCATTGGATACTCTCTCTATGTTGATGTTTTTATGAACTTACTCAATGTTGTCGAAATGAAATAATAAATATTTATTAAAGTGTAAGAGGAAATTCATTTTCTTAGACGCGGTCTGTGAAGTATATTGCCCTCATTTCTCTTCTGATGTATATCGCACCTGACGGAAGTCAATTATGCATGTTTATCGTATCGTTTTCCCATATTCAAGAATTCCCGCCAGAATTGGTAGTCGAAGGACAAGAGTAGGGTGCAGTTTAAACACGCGTCCGCTAGATTCGCCGTGCTTTTGCCGGGGATCGTAATAACAGCTCTCGTTGGCTCGTTAGATATTCCGGGAACTTGGTTGATCTTTATCCTTCCGCCGTGAAAATAACATTAATTTGGCGAGATTTGTCTAATCACGATGATTCCTTAAAGAAGCGGGGGATGAGGAAAGGGGAGCTGGACGGGGCCTCGTGGAAAAGGCGGCCCGAGTGCCATGTCGGTATCCTGGCAGAGCTTGAGCGTTAGAAGTAAATTCGAAAAATGTTTTCAGCGAAGCGTGCCATTGCCGTTCGAGTTCGCGCAATGAGTACCTAAAACTACGAACGGTGGGGAAGTGAGAGCCGCAACGAGAATTTTCAAGAGATACGTAAACGTACGGTCGTGTTTACAGCTCTCGTATTGCACATGCATTACGTGTATTAGCTCCCGTTTGTTGGCGTTAAATGCTTCACAGAGCACGAAAAGCATAATCAGATAATGTGGAAATTGTTCGAACCAATAATTTTGGATATTTTTCTGTACCATTTAAACTCGATGGTACTGACAGAACATTACGGGTAACTAACAGATCATACCTGCAGCCCACAGTTGCTCTGGATCTTAGCGGATATTAACCAATGAACAGTAAATAGTTCCAATAGCAGAAAACGTCATGGGAATAATGATCTATCATGGTGCCCCAACTGAATACCCATACAGAAACAACTTGGACCAAGCATATATTAATATTAATAACGTATTTTACACCTGCTTGGAATCTCGAATGTAGGTAAAGCAACTTGACGGAGGAAAACATCGATGGACAATGAGAGGCAGCGACCAAAGGAATAATAACGTATAGTCGTGTGACGCAGTAACGAGCGGAGTATTTTTTAATGTCATATGAATTTGGTGAATCACCCCCTGGTGCTCCATTGTATTGGACGAGTCTTTCGAAACAAAGCATGAGGCAACATGGGTTAAGCCTATCATTTTCCTGTTCATTATAACAATTACCTGTTGATGGAGAGGCAACCAGAGGGTGCGCGGGGGACGGCGGGAGTAATGATTGAAAATAACAGGAATCACATAAACGTGTAATCATGTAGCGTCGAGGCACGCTGGGGGTTGTCGGAAATGATCACAGATTTCAGGGCAGTGTGATCATCCGACTCGAAGACAAGCATTACGGTAATGACCTTCATTACGGCCAGATTATAGAATTATAACGCTGTTATAATAAATTATCCGACCGACGGAGCCGTGTTTCGAGCCACGGCCCATCTCCCATGCGCAATAAAAGTCTTTCCATCATTGGGAAAAAAATCTTTGCCTCGATCGCGCTCATAAGTCGCCTTGCATCATGACTGTACAACAGAAAAAGAGACTCGATTACCCTTTAAATGACAAAATAGAAAGTTTTGGAGAGCCATAAATGCATCCGTGATTCAATAACAGAGAACGGCGAAAGGATCGTGTCCTGGAAAAAAGTTTTATCAACACATTTTGCATAACAGGTCAGAGAACATACTAAAACTCGTTTCTCGCTATTGAAATACATAAAATTAAATTGACAAAGCGCACGAAACATTTTGATCGGCGGCTACATCCGACCGCTGATGGTCTGAAAGCCCGGAGTGCAGATGACGCTGCCTTGCAATTTAATATCAAAAAAAGTGAGCCAGACGAGGCAAGAAATCCACGTACTTAAATTGCCTTTAACGACCGGAATTGTCGTCCATGTGACATTAATTGTCACCGTACTAATTTCCTTTTAAAGCAATATCCGGCCGCGATCTGAACAGTTCGATCAGTGTTTTCTCTCGCGACAGATGGCCGAATTAACCACGGATATCCGGCGACATGCGTACAAGCGTGATAAAATAATATTAAACGTTGTTACTCTCTGAAAGCCGTTCAACGAGGCATTAAAGAAAAGCGGCAGGATGATATGTCAAAATACGCTCCGGCAAAAGAAAGGCAAATGTGAGAAATATTACCGCGTCACGCTCACCCTCTTCGCTTTGGGCCCTGGGGCTGACAGTCGAACAAATCACCGAATATTAATTGGGTTAGAAAAAGATTAATGGAGAAGTGAGCCGGCAAATGTTGCCACGGTCGGAAATACTGATACACTGAGTCAGCAACAAAGCGACATCCCCTTGCCTCGCTACGCTTCAGGTTCGCCATGATAATCGGTAATGATAAAAACTTGCGCATAATGCACGTACCGGCGTATATTCTTTCGAGGGAGGAGAAGAGAGATTCGCTCGGTGCACGGCTTCGAAAGGATCACAGTATTGCTTGTAAAAGCGCGAATGAAATTAACACTAGACCTGTCGGTTATATCTTCGAATATACCACGTAAATAAAAAAAAAAAAGGATAAAGAAAGAATTTCAATGGATAAATACAATTATATAACGCGACAGTAAAATTATGAAAAATCTCAGAAAACACGTCGTCATGAAGTTATGCAATTTTTCTGAAAAACGTCTGACCAGGCTTTTTGACTGGTTCAGCAGTCCTGCCGTTAATTCCGTGCGTAAACATTAAGACCGAGGATTCACGCGCCACGTAATTTCTTATATGTTCTTCCGTTTACTCTATGAGCGCTCATTGTTTTAATTAAGCGAAATAAAGGCATTAACATCCCTAGCGTGCGAGATACGAATAAAATGTAACCGCGCGACGACGCTCGTTTATAAATTCCTCCTGGTGAATGGACGATCGCTTCTTTTAAGACTTTCGTTACGCTACCGAACACGATAAACCACTCTTCCAGGTCGACTTCGTCGTTCACGATTGCGGCCGTTACGTCGCCGTTTACCTTCAAGCTGCATAACTTGCAGGGTCTCGAATTTATTCATCCACCAGCCTGTTAACCCTTAGCGGTTCTATTTCTAACCTGACTGGACGTCGAATTTCCCACGATTTTGTTCATTAAACTACCGCTCATTGCCAAAAGCATAAACTAGAACCGTGCCCTTTAACTTTCACAATGTTTTACGTAATTTCTCTGCCAAAGTAATTAGCAAAATTGTCACTTCGAGGAATTTCCCCCATTATTGGATGCCAACAACTTTTTTTTTTAAAACAAAAAATCTCATCCTGAAATCGCAATACACGCTACGTTGAATCAGTTCACACATATATTCTTCACGAATTTTTCGGATTCCTTTCCATTATTTAATAAAAAAGGTTATAAGAAAAAGTCTGTTAGCGTTGAACCAGTATTAATTCACGCCAAAGGAAATTCCTCAAAGTGATAAGTTTGCTGATCGCTTTAGTAGCGTAAGTTGCGTAACGTGGATGACAAACGACACGTTTCTGGGCTATATTTTTCCTTGAGAATATTTCCATCACACCCGCGGCTTCTAACCGCCACGCACGCCGATTCTCGCGGATGAAATACTTTAGGCTGCGAAAGAGATTATCCGTTGCCACGACAAACTCGGAGCAACAGAGTGCCATGGACGAGAACAAAGAAATTAAGGAGTAGTTAGCCTCCCGGAGTGGAGCTTCCAAACCGATCGCCTGGTATCCCTTCCCCGTGCTATCGGTTTTACTCTCTGTTGTTCCCGGTGCAATGGGCCAATTCACACCCCGAGCGTGTCCCAAAGCTTTCCGCGGTCGTTATGGGTATTTGTACAACACAATTTATTTCGCCCCGGGGCCGGGCTAACAATGCCGACGCGCGACGGCTCCGTGAACTCGACTCCAAGGAAATATCCAGCGTAATAATCGATTATCGCGAGTGAAAAGAAGAGAAATCATCGGGTCTGTGATTTGGGGTGGCGCGCTCTACGATTCGCACGCACATTTGTGTCACTGGAACCTGGTGGACGGGTGTCCCCACAGGACCGTCGATGGAGCCAAGGCTCCCTGGGCCTCGGAATACGGTGATTTGCACCGATTGTTCGAGTTCTTGCTGCCTCCTCGAACTTTGTCCTACCCCCCTTAATGCATCGATTCAAAGTTGTTTGGATGTATTGGGTGAGTGTAAAAGTTCGTGCGGAATTTCTCATAACACCATCTGTTAAACCTCCGCACGAACTTTTGCACTCACCTAATATTAGCTCAAGGAAATTTTATTGCACTAGCTGTGCACCGGTTTTTCTCTAATATTTGTAGGTTATTTTAGGACGTATATGAACATGAGACTAAAAATAAATTCTTCTGATATTGCACACTACTGGATTTAGTAGATTTACGTATAAATGTATCAATCTATCAATGGATGTTGATATTATAGATTGAAATACATTCAGTCATACTTATGCATATAATTAATAGAATCATAAATAAATTTATTCCAATTGATATAATACCTATGAAAGTATTACTTTGACTCAACACTAAATTCCACGTGATGCTTTGTATCATACAATACCTTACCACTGTATTTTCTTTATTTCAATCTCACTTAATTAGAATTTCTCTACCTTTAAGATTCTTAAAAACATAGTCCGTTTGCAAGGAACCAGCGCTCCGAGCAAGGTTAAGGCAATGATCTCAATAGCAAGCTTATTAGTTAAAAGAGCCAAATGTCAGCAGTAGAACAATATTTTATTTTTTAAGAGGCAAATTTACAATAAATCTGTTGTAAAAAAACTAGGAACTAATAGTATATAATGGATAGGATTAGAGATGCTCCATGTATCGGATTGTCTTTTTCCTTTGTTATAACGTCAGATTTGTAAACCCATAACATTTAAAAACATGATTTTTCATGAGGTCCTTGCGTCATTTCTTCTCTAGAGAGTCATGGAACAAAGTGACAGAGGGATATCAGAGGCACGTTTCATAAAACTTACGGTTCCGGTATTACAAATTTTTTCTTCAAGTATCCTATATAAATTCTAAACAAAGAGCTTCTAAAACAGAAACTGCAAGTTTTATGAAACGAGTCCATAATTTTTTGAACATTGCGCCATTATTATTGACAATCAAAAAGTTTACCCAATGTACCAACTACAAATAATCGGCTTTTTGACTCTAAGCACCGTATAAAAAAAATTAGATACTTATCACAATTCACAATAATCGTATTAATCGATAAAAAAATATGTCTTATTATTAAAATATGACATGACCCGTAATCATTATTCATGGCACATTCAAGTGGCCAAAGAGCCGCGTTTCGTCGATCACTGGCTTAAACAATCCCCGCATTTTCCGTCGCTCAACCGACCAAGTTCAAAAAATCAACCCCCCTAAGGGTCGGCCCTGCCTAGTCACCAACGTTGGATACGCCACTGGCGGTGCTCGAACTGGAAGAATGGCCGTTAATGCTAAGTTATTGCCTAGGTGAACTGGGCTTTGTCGTTGAAATCGATTATATACATCATAGGTATACCAGGCGCGAGCAAAGGAGCGCGTCAGGTAAGGCCCGGCGAGACGGGGCGCGGAGCTGAGCGGTCTACGGCTCTCCGGCGTAGCTCTCCGCCCCTTCTGCATCTACTTTCGTGTTTACACGTATCCCGGGGGCCATAAATAAGCCCGCACGGTGCCGGACACGGTCGCTCGCGCACGGGAAAACTTGACTAATTGCGAGAAACCTCCCTGACACCGCTGCCTGTTCCTTTCCGTCGAGATATCCTTCGCTCCCCGTATCCCTGCCAGGGACGGTCCCTCTTTCCACCGATCCTCCTTCTGGCCCCGTAATGTACAGTATGAGCACATCCCGCGGTTTTTCGCCGGCCGTTCATCATTCTGAGACTAATCTCTTCTACTTGGGCTGCGCTGACGCATCGTTTGTCTTGCTTTTACCGTACGTACGTGTCGGCCCCCGCCAGGTTCTGCCGGCTGCCGTGCAATCTCTCGGATAGAGTTTAGCCGGAACTTTCTCCCTGGCTTCTGCTCCTCTTATCTCGGGATATTGATTGCGCGTGTATCGATACGTTTCCGAGCCCCGTGCTTTAACGGGCCTCGGAGTGGCCCTGGTCGCTCTAGGCTGGCGAATCATTTTTTTAACGCGCGTTCGAAGAATTAATTAATTCGAATTTGTCGACTTGTTGACGTGCCGGGCGGTTTTTGAAAGGAAAAGGAAAAAATAACGAAATAGTGGGTTTTGCTGAATTTTAATGAATTATATTGACGAATTAGCAAGGGATTTTACATGGATAATGTTATGGTGAGCGACGAGAAGGTAACGCATATTTTTTTGTAAATCGTTTATATGCCAGTGAAATTTAATATCGTCATCCATTCTTAACGGATACTATAGTTGCAAGAAAAATATGTGTAGAGATAAGAAAGGATAGATTTGTAGGTACGCTTCTTTTATTTTTTTTCAAAAGTGTGTCACGTAAATAAACTTTCATCTCCTTATTCATGTTCTTAATAATATTAGTTCAAAGTGGAAGAATTTAACGCGTTGCCTTTTTTTTTATTTATACTTGAAACTGAAAAAAATTTTACAAACATATTAAAATCTTTTTCGATGGTAATCGATGCATTGTACGCTGAGTCGTACTTCTTATGCGTTCGATGTTTAATATAACGTTATTTGCAATTGCCAACATATTACGAGACTATGTACTGCTTAGTATATTCAGCGAGACACGTTTGGTACGAATAACGAAATTTTACTTTGCATTTCGTTCTTAATTGTGCACGTAATTACGGAATGACCGACTTGTTGGTATACGCGCGGTAATCTTTCATTCTTCGAGGAAGATGCCCCGACGGTCGATAGAAAGCAGCTGATACATCGGTCATTAAGAATACTAATTAATCACGCGTGCTGTATAATACGGCATTGCGCGAACACGCAGCATTTTCTGGATGACTGTTGCAATGCCGTGGGCATAAACAACCCATTGTATATCGAAGGATCCTTTATAACTCGCAAGTTAATCTTCTTTTTTAGCAGACCAGTTTCTTGCCGCAAAGTAAACCGCTTGGCTTGATTGACAGCCGACAGGTAGGAGTTATAAAGTGGCTGCATCACGTCCCTGGGATTGTTCATTATTCGTACAGAATGCACAATACGCTTTCGTGAATGCTGGCGGAAAGATTCGAGTAACGGCAGGGGGGAGAGTTGTATAATATATGCCGCATAGCCCTCCTCGCTTAATCGCATCCGGTAATTTTGGCGGCGATTAACTTCGAGCAGGTGAAAAAGGTGAAAGCGGGAGAATAGGCGTAATGAGAGAACGCATTAATTATACATTGCCGTTTCATTCTATTTAACGCAACCAAGTGAATATCGTCCGCACCATCGAAAGTATTACGGGATGCAATCAACGGCTCTCTTTCTATATTTAAGTTAAGCAAACGATCTCCATTGCATACAAAAGCGAATCATTGCCGGTCTGATTCTTGTAACATGAGAAAGGAATTAATCGTGCATTACCTTTATGTTTAATAATGAAACCTTTCAATCGTCCTTAATCAAGGTTAGGTTTAGCCCTCTACAAATTTACATCGAGTATACGCTGACATCGTGTTCTTTGTTATTAATGCTTTGTAAGCAGAGAGGAAAAGCGAATAGATTTAGGCGACCACTTGCATATTGCAACAAAATAGTGATACTATTTCAAAAGCATATCTCAAATTTGGAAAATTTTTATAAGAAAAACTACAGGCGTTTAATTTGATCCTTCGGTATTGTTAGTGTTAAATAATCTCTGCAATCGTCCGCCATGTATTTTGAAGTATGATTTAAATATAAGCCAAATGTAAGTTGTCTGATCCGAAACAGATAAAACGTCTCGGAACGCAAAGGGTTAAAGTAGAACATTTCGGCGTGGCCAAAGGTCTGGCGATCAGTGTTTCCTGTAATTTATTTACAGGAGTCACGTGCTCCTGGTAACGCATTTTGTTTCTCGACCCGGGAATGGATGTCCCGGTCAGTTTTGGAGGAAATCAGGGGGGAGGGAGTGAGAAAGGCCGATGCCTGCGGCCACATAATCTCGTTTCGCAGGAGTAATTTCTTCCTAATCGCGCGCAACCAATCAGCCTAACCATGTTCCGCCATCTAATTCGTTTATGCACCAACGTTCTACCGGCCAAATCCTCGCACCCTTCCGTTTTCCTCTTTTTTTCCGGTCCGACCTAGCGTCAGATTACTTCGCCCCCTTGCACTTTCCGGCTATTCCACGATTCGACCTAATTCCAATCCGGCTGTCAATCCTGGCCTTCGAATCACCGTTCGGCTAATCGCCCTCAGTTTATTTCTCGTTTTGTTGCGCCCATTATCGTTGTTCGTGTAGCGATTTCATCGGTCCAAATACGCCACAACGAAGGACCCAGCCGTACGCCTATAATGTGCATAATCCATCTCAATTCGGATATTTACTGTCGGACAATAATTCCTGTTCCTCTCTGAAGGTATGACCCAATGCGAATTGTACGAGGTTAAAACAACGAGAAAGGTGAAACATGTCCAGACAGCAAGTTTCTTTAGAAACAGGAAGTGTTAGTAGAATTAGTAATTGGTGAAGGAAATAAGAACGCGACGAATAATATTGTCAGCACAAGGCACGAATCAACGTCTTTGGATGTAACTTTTCAATAGTTAGGCACAATTATGACAGGCTGGAGATATTTTAAATTCGGCAATAAACAATAAGGGAAGAGGATCGAGGGGGGCAGGCAACGAAAGGAAATGCGCTCACAATTACGTAGATGAAATCGGAGGGCGTAGTTTGAATTATATCAATTGAGAAATACAATTTGCGAACTGTGATCCAATTTAGCGGACGTTTAATCACGCTCGACAAATCAAAGATATAATTCACCGGTGTACTCCTCCGGAAACTTCGCTCGCGCCCACGCCCCCGCGCTGCCTGGCCCGAGGCTGCAAAAGTAAATCGACTTTATCCGTCTTGCAGACACGACCCTTAACCGATCCGTCTGCTGGTAAGAATTTTAACAACGCTCGAGCTGCTGCCGGCCAAACGTGCTTCCTTTGTCCTCGGATCGTTTCACCGCTCGGTATATGTATCTCTCGTGGCAAACGGTCCTTCAGGGCTACGGCGATGCGAAGGCTGGAAGCAGGAACTTCTAGGAGAAAAGCAGGACTTTAAATCCCACTTGATCTATATATATAAACTGGTTATACATTTATGATTGAAAATATCGTCCATCTTTGACCAAGGCGAAATCAAGGTTGTGCGCTTAATGTATATATATGAACCAAGGTTGTACACTTATATAATATGAACAGTTTATTTTAAGAGCGACCTACGTCTATTTATATTCATATCAAGATGTTTAAGAGTTTGCGTTTCGATGAAATTAAAAATATACGTATAGGATATCAATGTGTTACATCGCTTAAGTGTATCTAAGACAGTTAAATTTACAATTCCTATTTAAATAATGACACTTGTTAAGTGGATAATATGTGTTTTCTTGCCACGAATAGAGTTAAGCTACATTCAGAATTAACAACTAGATTTGTTGTAGATCTTGAAAGGGCCCAAGTCCATTGGACATCAGTTATGACGCTTCAAATTGAAAAAATAATTTGATATTTCTTTACTCCACTTCAAAAACACAATTTATGCAATTCCAGAAGTCTAATTATATAAATTACATAAGAATTTACCACTCATCTACATTTTGTGTATGCGGGACGAATCTGAAGAAATCCTGGTGCTTCGGGAGTATATATCGTAATAAATCTGCATTTTCGGATATTATTAATAATGGCTTGGACTTAGGCCACTATTAAAGCCCACTATTAAAGTTTTTAATTATTGAAGCAGCTAAAAAAATTTATGCGTTTACAATTATTGTATTGTCTGAGTACACTTAATTGCAAAATATTATTTATGACAACTAACTTAATGGTGTACACGTTACTACAGTTAGTAAAAAATAATTGACAAATGGACTTAGGTCACTTTCAAAATAAACAATATATATATATATATTTATTTTATA